>JAHWFP010026031.1:39807-103672 GCA_023313725.1 Lithobius niger
TGTGGTGTTTGTAGCAAACGCAGTGATAACATCGAACAATTGTGGTCTCGCCAATCGACTTTGATAATTCTAGCAGAGGATATGGTTATAGCGACCAATTGTGGTGTTTGAAGCAAACGCAGTGATAACATCGAACAATTGTGGTCACGCCAATCGACTTTGATAATTTTAGCAGAGGATATGTTTATAGCGACCAATTGTAGTGTTTGAAGCATACGCAGTGATAGCATCAAACAATTGTGGTTGCATTAAATTAACAATAGTAACTGTACCAGAAGCTACGATTACAATGACCAAGTGCAGCAAAATTGCACCGAACATTTGTGATTACACCAACGCAATCACAATGATAGCAGAAAGCAGCAAAATTGCACTGAACATTTGTGATTACATCAACGCAATCACAACGATAGCAGAAAGCAGCAAAATTGCACTGAACATTTGTGATTACATCAACGCAATCACAACGATATCAAAAATGCAACAAAATTGCACCGAACATTTGTGATTACATCAACGCAATCACAACGATAGCAGAAAGCAGCAAAATTGCACCGAACATTTGTTATTACATCAACGCTATCACAACGATAAGCGGAAAGCAGCAAAATTGCACCGAACATTTGTGATTACATCAACGCAATCACAACGATATCAAAAATGCACCAAAATTGCACCGAACATTTGTGATTACATCAACGCAATCACAACGATAGCAGAAAGCAGCAAAATTGCACCGAACATTTGTGATTACATCAACACAATCACAACGATAGCAGACAGCAGCAAAATTGCACCGAACATTTGTGATTACATCAACACAATCACAACGATAGCAGAAAGCAGCAAAATTGCACCGAACATTTGTGATTACACCAACGCAATCACAACGATAGCAGAAAGCAACAAAATTGCACCGGACAATTGTGGTTACACGAAAATTGCAGCGTAATTGTACTTAAAAATGGATAGCTACGACTGCATTAAGAATGATCATTGAACCGAAAATTGAGATCTCAGTTGTAAGATGTGAATCGCACTGGAGAAATCAGTATAACAGAATCAAGCAAAGAGCACCGAAAGACAATATGAGAACAGTTACGTATTTAAAGATGAACTATTAAAAACAAGACTATGAACAATACAGTTCTGAGAACATTTGAAAAAAAAATGAAATGAATTTTTTTTATTTTACTATTTTGAATTGGTGGAACTATAACTTCTAAACACGTAGCAACACTCCTAGTTTAGTGTGGCCTCCTAATAAACAATGGCCTGAAATGAAAAAAAGTACAAGGAGGATAGATATCATGTACGCAAACAAATATACGAGCTCATGTGACACAGGTTTGAGAAATGAAAAGTGAAATCATAAATATTGGTTTGTTGTTTAAAAAAATTTTTTTTGCATGAAAAGTTGGCCAACTTATTGTGCATGAAAAGGAAATGCTTTGATTTATGATTATGTGATCATGAATATGAATATATTATGAATATGACATTATGTTTATGAATATGAACATGAAAATGAGATGCATTGATTATGAAAATGAAATGACTATGACTATGAATTGCATTGTTGACATGAAAATTGAATTACTATGGAAATGTGTCATTAAACTGAATGAAATTAATATATGTCTTGTTTCAGTAGAAACAGTTGATTCCGATAAAATATGATGTTGAAAAGTGTCAATAATCTGTAATGTATACAGAGTAAGTCTAAAATAAGACTCTCATTGCACTCTGAATCAGATCCCCTGTCCGAAAACAGAAATCAGAGTGAAATTTATTCACTAGAGCAGGAAAAGAATTAAATTAGCCAAAGATAAGTAGGAATAGGAACGTGCATCAGGGCAATCTTACTCGTTCTTGGGGTTTTTTCCCTTGAATTAATACCAACAGAAAATCATAGTTTAGGTTTTTCTCCAAGACAACAGGCAGACTAGAAATCTGGCGGGTGGTTTTGTCAAGACCCATGTTTAAATTTCGCCTTATACAGGGTATAAATTAATGTTAAGGGAATATTCGTTAACCCATGAGGGGCTAAGAGCGAATATTACGTAAGCAAGGACGTTGTAAATATATGGCATTTGGCTTAATCCCTTAATTTATACCGATATATCGGTAACCAGTATCGGTATCTACCGATACTCTATCAATCACCTGTAACGGCGGACGCTACGATGGCTCAGGTGCTTGTAACGCCCCCGGTTTCCTGGTTTGACACGGAGATTCAGCTTAAGGTGTTGCGGTGATTATAACGACTGTTACGGCATAAGCACAGCATGGGCTACAGTCCCAGCATGGGGGATGGAGCGTCGGGTCCTAAATTAAAGGGGCCTAACCTTAATACTGCTGGTATTTCACTGCCACCAGCGATGGAATTTAACTGTTTAACAAGAGCTAAAATTAAAGATGGGCTACATATTTATTTAACACCTAAACAATTAATCAAATAGCAAACGAACTGAAGTTTAAAACTCCTGGTTTTATTTTAACAACAGGGAATGAAAAGAACACTTTACATTAAGTTTGTACGAACAGCTTTTGAAATAAAGTATTTAAAAGCACAAAGTTGAATTTACATTTTAGTAATTCACACGATACTACAAAACGACACTTGTGTTTTGAATTTACAATCAATTAAATTTTCGAATAGAAAAAGCAATACTGAACGCTCACTTGAGTCGTCCGCAAGACTGAACAACACAGGCAGTATGTTTCAAACACGCATGAAAGATCAACCGTTTCACAGTTTTATTCCTAAGAGATAAAACAGAGCCTTAAACCTCCCAGAGTTGCTGTTTCTAAGTCTACTTCTCAAATTATAAAAGCCGCGGCTACTTATAAAGTCCGTCTGGAGTGAATAACCAATGAATCCCACACAAAGATCAAACCGTCAGTTATTTGGATTAAAGTTAAATTTAAAACAAATAAGAAAGAGTTTGGTTTTTAGTAAGAGAACCACTCTGACATTATGGGGTGAAAAAACCTAAGATGCCGCTTAAGGCGTCACCACCATAATTTTCTCTAAGCTAGAGAGTTTAAGTTAGATTTTAAACTATAAATTTAGACTTGGGGGGTCCTAAATTAAATTTTCAAAAGCTAACTACAAACATACGAACCACTGTTATTTTGCCCGGCATGGCATCCTACGGACATGGCGTCTCCACTCCCGACTGGCGTGACCCTTCTAGCTTGAGAGATCTGTGAGCTGTGCTCATGATTGCCTCCTGGGGCTGGGGTTTTATACACGTAACCAGAAGTTCGTGCGGACGGGCAGGAGAGCTACGTGGTCTGGTTGGCTGAGGGCCTTGAGAACAATGGAAAGTGGGAGGAGAAGTCGGATGAACAAAGGGACTGGGTGCAGAGTCGTTTGAAGGAGTAGGGATGGAAAAAGATAGGCTTGTTTGAGTTTTACTCAATTGAACTTTGGGAAAATAGGCCTTTACTTTGAATTATTGGCTATGGCATGTATATTTACATGTTTGCAACGTGAATAGGCTCTGGTTAAAGTTTTAAATTGTTGTCTGTACAAGAAATCGAGGTTAAGTACCTTCGCAGAGGAAGCTCCTCCTATTCCACACTAAGCTAGTGTTTTTCGGGCTTTTTGCCCTAAAAGAACAATAAAAGAAAATCGTAAATATACATTGAGTTAGAATAATGGCGACCGGAAATGATGAGCGCTGCGGTTGGTTTCGTTAGATTTTCAAATGATGATTGTCGAACTTCTGGATCGAATTTTCCACTTTGGGCTTCCTCAAGAGGTAGATATTGATTCAGGCTATTAAACATTGAAGAGTTTGACCGTTTCTGTCCATTATTGTGGAAATGGCTGAGATTTGAAAATCGAGGTTTTGGGGCGCTCAGAGAAAAAAAATTGTTCGTTTACAAAACGAAGTGTTTTTTCGACGGCCAGCCTTTACATGCCCCCACACACAGGATTTTATTTGGAGTTCCTTAGAACTCGGAATAAAAGCTAGAATCTAGTGCACACAAGATATGCAAGAGCAAGACCGCCAAAAATAAGTAAAAATTGACATGAAATAAAATACACTGTTTACATAAATGTTGACTTTGCCGGTTTGTATATTTGGGTGACCAACGTTTTTGTGGCTAAGAGAACTTTAAGTAAATTAAAAGTTACAAGTTAAAATTTACTGTTTTTGCAACCAATAACTAAATACTGTCCGTGCTGCTTGGTGCAGGAATATCGTTCAAGTATTTGAAAATGGGGCAAAAGGACATTTTATCAAGAAACACACTAGTTTGAAATAAAAGTGCAGAGTTAAGGGTTTTTTCAGCTGTTAATTTAAATGAGATAATCGCAACATTTAATGCTCTAACCAGTCAGCCATGCACAGAAAGTAATTTTTTTTTATCTGGGAAAACCTCGAAAAAATACCCCTGGGTGCACTCCTCAGGACCTAGCTTGCGATAAGGATCGGAATAGAGGGTACTAGAAGCGCATGCGCAACTATCAGCTCTATTTAAAGTTAACAGTTTACCACTGGAGTGGTTTAAGGTTACCAAACAACTTGTTTACATGTTAATTCGACACTGAAGGATTTTGAGATAAGACCCATAACTTAAATACAACAATATAATCACTGGGAGGTTTTGTGGATAAAAACCAACAACCTTTTAACGACAGTGCTAATCTTTTCGCAGAGGGGTAGACAGATAGCTGTTTTAAAAAAAAAGCCATTTCGTAGAAAACTTAAAGAAGAGCCAACCGGGGACAAGTTGCAGCTCCCGTAGAATATTCCTAATGAATGTGTAATTAGTGTCGTTACAATCTTTGTTAATATTCTCCCACAAAGGGAGACGTTGATAGTGACAAAAAAAGTAAAACATAGGCACTTAAAATTTAGGTGTGAAGGCCAAAACGGGAATTAACTAGGAGTTGCTTAAGGATGAGCTCCCAACAGACCAATATGTCAAATTAAAAAACAAAAATTGCTTTTCAGTCAATTTGTACTGAAAACAAAGTTTAAATATTTAAGAACATTTAAACAAAATATCTACTCAATGCGTCTGCGTTCAAGTGAAGCTTGCCAGGTTTGTACCGGACAGTGTAGTCATAATCTTGGAGGGTGAGGCTCCCCCTAAGCAATCTGGGATTTTTGCCAGACATTTGCTTGAGCCAATGGAGTGGGTTGTGATCTGATTCGATGATAAATTTTGTCTCATAGATGTAGGGCCATAACTTAGCAACAGACCAGATCAGACAAGCACACTCTTTTTCTGTCGTCCCGTAATTTTGCTCACGGGCTGTTAATTTACGTGAAACGTAAAGGCAGGGGTGTTCATCTTCACCAAATTGTTGGGACAACACGCAGCCCATGCCACGGTCGGAACAATCGCATTGGAGGATGAAGGTTTGGTTGAAGTCGGGGGGCTCTTAGGACGGGAAACGTCACTAATGCGGTTTTCAAAGTTTCAAAGGCAGTTTGGTTTGAATCATCCCATGAAACGGGATCGGGTGCATCCTTTTTCAGAGAGTCTGTAAGGCTTGCACAGATTTCGGAATAGTGGGGAATGTAATGTTGGTAGTAACCAACTAAACCAAGGAAGGAACGAACATCTTTCTTAGTTTGTGGCCGTGCGAATTTTTGAACAGCCAAAACCTTCACTTCTGAAGGGGTGTGAGTTCCATTGCCCACCTCGTGACCAAGAAAAGTAGCTTTGCTGCAAGCGACCTGCGATTTTTTGGCGTTTACCAATAACCCGGCCTTCTTGACAGCAAAGAAAAAATTAAAGACGTTGTCGAGATGTTGTTGCCACGTTTCGGCACCAACGGCGATGTCATCTTGAAAAGGAGTGACATACTCCTCCATGCCACCAGTGATATTGTCCATAAGCTTTTGGAAGCAAAATGGAGCGTTTTTCACCCCCATATTCATCATAAGGGAAGCAAACTTCTCAATGGGGTGGTGATAGTGGCGGCCATTGAAGCCTGTGGCGTCAAGCGCACTTGCCAAAATCCACGGTTAAGGTCAAAGATAGAGATATACTTCCACTTAGCTGCAGGCTCAATACATTCCTCGATATTGGGAATTGGGTAATCTTTAGTTACCGTATTGTTGTTCAGTTCTCTGTAGTCAGCTACAGGACGAGGGCTAGCATCTTCTTTTTGTACAATAATCATGGGTGATCCATGAGGGAAACCGTTTCCACAATTAAGCCCAGATCTAACATACGTTGGATATCTGTAACTATTAAGTCACGTTCGAATTTGGCCTGCCTGTAATATTTACAAGGCTTCACCTGAGTGTCAATCAATTCCACATCGTGGGTGACAATGTTGGTACGACCCGGCAGAGTAGAAAAAACACATCTACCTGGTCAAAGACTTTTAGTAATTCGGATTTTTGTGACTCTGATAAGTCACCTGTCTTTTTAAAAAGACTCATGGCTTCTTTTGAGTTAAGATGGCCATCACCAGGTTTGCCTGTCCAAACATGGTCGTGGTGAGTAAACTCACGTTCGTCATTGTAGGAGTGATTACTCGACCCTTCCCTAGGCAGATAGGGCTTTAACAAGTTAATGTGATATATGGTTTCTTTTCAAGAACCATGGGACTTCTTAACTAGATAATTTGTATCTGATAAATGTTTGATCACATCACAGGGTCCATCCCAATAAATTTCTAACTTATTGGCTCGGTCAGGCTTAAGGATTAGAACCTTATCACCTTCTTTGAACTTGCGTTCAACTGCCTTACGGTCGTAGTAGTTTTTGTTTTTCTGCTGGCTCTTCACAATATTTTCTTGTGAGAGTTCCCGTAAGTATTTGAACCTCCTGAGTAAATCCAGGATGTACTCAAGGACGGATGGGTGAACGTCGGGTTCAACCCATTGGCTTTTGACAAGCTCGAGTGGGCCTTTTAAATTTCGGCCGTACACCATTTCAGCATGTGAAAATCCAGTACTCTCGTGTGGAGCAGTACGTAGTGCAAACATAGCACCGGGGAGGCATCTTTCCCAGTCTTGGGGATGCTCGTGACAAACCGCTCTTAGCACCGCTTTGAGGGTCCGGTGAAATCGTTCCACGCTGTTGGACTGTGGATGATTCACACTTGAATTAACACATTTAATTCCACACTTTTCAAGGAATAAAGTGGTAAGCTCACTCACGAAAACGGAGCCTAGGTCCGATTGTAATTCGGAGGGGAAGCCTAACCTCAAAAAGATGCCGAGGAGAGCGTCTACAACACATTGATTGTTGGCCTCTTTAAGGGGCACGGCCTCGGGGAAACTTTGTTGCCGGATCGAGGAGAGATAGAACATATTTAAAACCACCTCTACTGGAGGGTCTGATGGGGCCAACAATATCTACAATAAAACGATTAAAGGGCTCCCCATCCATGGGCACAAGCACCATAGGGGCAACAAACTTCTGTCCAGATTTAACGTTTTTCTGGCAGGTTAAACAAGTCAAGACAAATTGCTCAATGTCGCTAAAACATTTGGGCCAGTAAAAATTTCTAAGCACTCTTTCTTTCGTTTTAGAACGCCCTAAATGGCCAGCCCATGCATTGGCATGTGCAGTGCTTAGAACCAAATTTCTACACTCCTGGGGAAGAACTAGTTGCCTGTTTATTAGCGGCGTTCTCTCAGGGCGAAAAGGTTTGCGAAAAAGCAAATCGTGAACCACGAAAAACCGCTTGTTTTCGTCATGCTGGCTTTCTGGCAGCTCAGCATACTTCCAACATAATTGTAAAGTTGGGCATTCACGTTGGAGTTTTAAAAACTCTGTTTTGTCAATGTTGAGGAGCTGTGTAAACTGGCCAGTTTGAGGACCTAAAATCGCCTCATCCAAAACGTCTTGTTTGGGGCTGACAAAACCATCTGTTACTGCCGGTGGAGTAACCTCACATGAGTCACTGTCTGACTCATCGCTATCAGTCTGGCTCTCACGGTAATTAGGGCATAAGAGAGGGAGCTGATCACTGGCACGTGCTTGGGCACGGGTGACTGCGTTCACGTAAGTGGGGAGGGAAACAAGCCCTTTTTCCTCTAACACAGTTTGTGATGGCACGCCTAACAACATTCTGAAATGCGGGCCAACATGGTCTGACACGAGAACTTCTGTTTGGATAGCTCCGTAGGGGGTCTGAACCTCAATCAAGGCAATAGCATGAGCTGTCGTCTTGTCGGTGACAATGCATATACTCGCCAGTAAACTGGTCGGGTTTTACGAGTTCACGAGTGATTACATCGTGTGTGGAACCGGTATCACGCAAAACACGGCATTTTTGGCCGTTCACGGACCATTCATGAATATGTAAAGCAACTTCCGGTGGGGCATGACTGATAAAATTACAATCAGCTGCGGCTCAGCCCTTCGTCAGCCCTTCGGATACGACATTCACTGCGTCGATGTCCGGATTTATTACAATAAAATCAATTGCCAGTAATACGTGGCTTGTCGAACTCAGGATTTGAGTTGTGGGAGGTGGCTGAACTTCTACTTGGGGGGGTCAGTTTTCACCTCGGTGGAACCAGCCGGTTTAGCCGCCCTGTTGTGGTTACGATTGTTGTTACCACGTTGTGAGTTGGAAGGTTTACAACCTTGGGCTGTCGTAGAAGCAGGAACTGATGCTTTGACAGGACGAGAAGCAGCGTCACTAGAAATCTGCCTATTACGAGTAGTGAATTCATCACGTAACTGGGCCGCTTCGGCCAGAGTCTCTAACTTAATTTGATCTGGGATCCATTTCCTAAGTTGGGTAGGGCAAGCTTCCTAGAATTGTTCCAAAAGCATTAAATTGACAAGTTTGTCATAGTCCCGGTTAACCTTGGCTAAAGCTAACCAACGAGTGAACAACGTTTCTAATTCAAACGTGTAGTCGAAAAATTGCTGGTCTACTTCTTTCTCGAGAGAACGAAACTGAGTTTGAACTGACTCTTTTGTCTGGACAAAACGGGCAAGCAATTTATTTTTAACTAAATCATAGTCTTGCATTTCGCTAATCGCAAACTTTAATTAGAACCTCCCGACGAGGGGTTGAAGTCCCGTGACCCATTGATCTCTAGGAATCTTTTGGCTAGTCATGGTTCGTTCAAAAATCTTAAGGAAACTGTTGATTTCAGTTTTTGGCGTCTACTTGTTGACGTGACGAACTACGTCTGCAACTTTACCATGTTTTGCAACTGGATTTGGGGGAGCTAGGGGAGCGCCGTTAGCTCCGTTTAGAGCAGGGTTAAGACTTAAGGTCGCAGCGTTTAGCTTTGCTAATTCTAGCTGCTTATCTAACTTGGCTAGTTCCATTGCGCTAGCACGATCATTAATTTCGGCTTCTTGCTCCCTTTCTTGGGTTTTAAGCAAGGCTTCTCGGTCTCGAATTTGAGCCTCTTGATCTTTAAGAGCTAATTCATGAGCCCGGCGTTTTTCTGCATCCGCCACTTCCAGGACTCTTAACTTTAATTCTTCTGCTTTCAGAAAAAGTTCGTTCTATTTAACGGGTAATTCTTTTTTGGCAAAATAGCCGCCTCTCTCCTTTCACTAGCGTTAGCTAGTGCATCGGAAAGTTCACTTAAGTCCAATTTACCGTCTTCGAGGGCTGCTCGTAAGATTTGTTGGGATTCACTTTTAGACTCGCTTACTGTGAAGCCTAAGTTTAAACAAGCCTTCTTTAAGTCCTTGTTTTGTATATCACAAATGATTTCTTCAAGTTGATCCATTTCGGACACTTTAACGTTTAACATGGTTTCAAAATAAAGCTTTTATAAATGAAACAAAAATTAAAAGCAACCGCCTAATAATTTTACGTTAAGTTTGAGCAGAGCGAATTAATTAAAAAACTTCTCTCCCAAATCCAGTGAGCTACTACACAAAAAAATACTTTCAAGGACCCCTAGCACTCTGGTATATGAATAGCTAAATTGCATAAATGCTATCAACTACAACACTCGGCTTGGCGGCCTCTAAGCATATCCTATGCACACTCACCCAAATTTTTTACAATCGCTGTACGGTCAGTCTGTCCTTCCTGTTTCCATCGCAGTACGGGAAGTCCGGCATTGAATTCTGGAGTTGATCGTCACTGGCGGTCTAATCCACGGGACCTCGGTGTATCACGTAAAATCCACGGCTAGGCTGCACGGAGCGCAGGTACCCTCGCGGACCTCTTCTCCTACAGCATCGGTTGGGGTTGAGACGGCTCTCGGCTGGAGGACGTCTACTGGAAGCGGCAGCTGTTGCTTTCTGGCGCCGGCAGTGGTTGGAGCTGCGGGCGGGGGTTGTACTATTAGTACACGACTTCTGCTTCGTGACTTTGTGTAACGTAGTCACAGGCATCTGCTTCGTGGCCATGTATAACGGGACCACAGACGTCTAGTTGGAAGTGGCTTGCATCCTTCTAGGTTTGTAGCATGGCAGGGGAAAAACGCTTGACGGGAACAGCACCTGTTCATCCCACTGCTGCCACCAGTTGTAACGGCGGATGCTACGACGGCTCAGGTGCTTGTAACGCCCCCGGTTTCCTGGTTTGACACGGAGATTCAGCTTAAGGTGTTGCGGTGATTATAACGACTTTTATGGCATAAGCACAGCATGGGCTACAGTCCCAGCATGGGGGATGGAGCGTCGGGTCCTAAATTAAAGGGGCTTAACCTTAATAATACTGCTGGTATTTCACTGCCACCAGCGATGGAATTTAACTGTTTAACAAGAGCTAAAATTAAAGATGGGCTACAGATTTATTTAACACCTAAACAATTAATCAAATAGCAAACGAACTGAAGTTTAAAACTCCTGGTTTTATTTTAACAACAGGGAATGAAAAGAACACTTTACATTAAGTTAGCATGAACAGCTTTTGAAATAAGGTATTTAAAAGCACAAAGTTGAATTTACATTTTAGTAATTCACACGATACTTCAAAACGACACTTGTGTTTTGAATTTACAATCAATTAAATTTTCGAATAGAAAAAGCAATACTGAACGCTCACTTGAGTCGTCCGCAAGACTGAACAGCCCAGGCTGGTTACAGTCTATCAAACAGTATGTTTCAAACACGCATGAAAGATCAACCGTTTCACAGTTTTGTTTCTAAGTGATAAAACAGAGCCTTAAACCTCCCAGAGTTGCTGTTTCTAAGTCAACTCCTCAAATTATAAAAGCCGCGGCTACTTATAAAGTCCGTCTGGAGTGAACAACCACTGAATCCCACACAAAGATCAAACCGTCAGTTATTTGGATTAAAGTTACATTTAAAACAAATAAAGAATTTGGTTTTTAGTAAGAGAACCACTCTGACATTATGGGATGAAAAAAACCTAAGATGCCGCTTAAGGCGTCACCACCATAATTTTCTCTAAGCTAGAGAGTTTTAAACTATAAATTTAGACTTGGGGGGTCCTAAATTAAATTTTCAAAAGCTAACTACAAACATACGAACCACTGCCATTTTGCCCGGCATGGCATCCTACGGACATGGCGTCTCCACTCCTGACTGGCGTGACCCTTCTAGCTTGAGAGATCTGTGAGCTGTGCTCATGATTGCCTCCTGGGGCTGGGGTTTTATACACATAATCGGAAGTTCGCGCGATCGGGCAGGAGAGCTACGGGGGTCTGGTTGGCTGAGGGCCTTGAGAACAATGGAAAGTGGGAGGAGAAGTCGGATGAACAAAGAGACTGGGTGCAGAGCCGTTTGAAGGAGTAGGGATGGAAAAAGATAGGCCTGTTTGAGTTTTACTCAATTGAACTTTGGGAAAATAGGCCTTTACTTTGAATTATTGGCTATGGAATGCATATTTACATGTTTGCAACGTGAATAGGCTCTGGTTAAAGCTTAATACTTGGCTTTGGGTAATGCAGAAAGCATTACTATTAAATTAAATAAACTTTAACTGTAAACTGCAGTGTTATACACCACAACTAGTTTTGGCGGGGGAGGGGGGTAAAATTGAGGATTCAAAGTTTTTAGGCGTAGTTTGGCTTTCGGATTTGCGTGGAAACAGATCTTTTATATATATCTTTTAGTTTTAATAGTAGGACAAGCTGGTAATAATGTTTTGGTGGTTACAGTCGGGCTGAGAGGAGAACTAAGATAAACATAAATACACTAAAATTCGTGTCCGGTAGAATGCCGATGTCTAATTACGTGGACTAATGGCAGCATTTCTGGGGGCAAAAGATTATTATAAAAGGTTAAATAAATGAATAAATAGTCTAGCTTAGTTGTATGCTAAAACGCATGAAGTTAAATTGGAGGTTTAACCTTAAAGTTAAAGGACAATGTTTGATCTAAGTGGACATTTTTCATAGTAGTTGCGATCGCTCAAACACAATAAAAAATATCACATTTTAAATTGTTGTCTGAACAAGAAATTGAGGTTAAGTACCTTCACAGAGGAAGCTCCTCCTATTCCACAACTAAGCTAGTGTTTTTAGGGCTTTTTGCCCTAAAAGAACAATAAAATAAAATCGTAAATATACATTGAGTTACAATAATGGCGGCCGGAAATGATGAGTACTGCGGTTGGTTTCGTGAGATTTTCAAATAATGATTGTCGAACTTCTGGATCGAATTTTCCACTTTGGGCATCCTCAAGAGGTAGATATTGATTCAGGCTATTAAACATTGAAGAGTTTGACCGTTTCTGTCCATTATTGTGGAAATGGCTGAGGTTTGAAAATCGAGGTTTTTGGGCGCTCAGAGAAAAAAAAAATTGTTGGTTTGCAAAACGAAGTGTTTTTTCGACGGCCAGCCTTTATACACCGATCTTGCCTCCTTTAAATCGAATTGTATTATACAACGTTCATTTGGCTATCAAAATTAATAAAAAAAAACTTAGATTCGCTAAGCATCCCTGCTTAGCTCAGTTCAGCCTCAGTCTTGCACGTCAGGCCAGCTGCTAAGTATCAGCTATCCAGACACTTCTTTTAGATCAGAGCATTACCTCATTGCTAATATTAGAACTAGTCCGGGTTCGAGACTCAACTTGTTCAGCTCTACCTTTACTATTGGAACAGTTAGCTGCTTGGGTACATAAAGGCCCAGCTGCTAGAGCAGCTCTCTAACTCCAGCCCGACTCACATGCAGAGAAGTTGCCTGCCACAGAGCTCCTGACTCTAGGACCTGACAACAGTTATAAGCTAAGTAGAACTCTGATTATTGAATTGAATTCATGCTGAACTTATGAAAGTTAGCCTAGCTCATTTTGACTAAGATCCAGGCCTAACTTTGGCAAGGACGCCCCGTAACGATAATAGCATTAGCTAAGAGTGCTTTAACTTGTGATAAGAGGGAACCAAACTAAACCCTAACCCAGCACTTTGACTTTGAATAAAATCAAGTTTAATTAAAGCAGAAACAACTTGTGTGGTCTCCCTTCTTTTGCTTGCCATTGTTGTGATATTGTGTGATGTTTGTTGCTGTTAATAATCAATTGGCCGGTGTAAGCTGTTTAGCTTATATACTGGAAACCCACCACTTTTCCGATAATTAGAGGAAAGTGCGAGGTTTACACTATCTCCTTACTCCCCTATTCGATGCATCCCAAGAAGTTCAAAGCGATGGATGACATATTGAAAGAAATGACACGACGCAGCAAGATCGTGCCAGCCAAAGGACCATGGGCTTCGCCGGCTTTCCTACGCCCAAAGAGCGAAGGATCATGGAGGCTCTGTGTCAATTACCAGAAGTTGAACGAGATTACTCTGCGTGACAAGTACCCATTACCAAGAATGGGTGAATTAATCGACATAATAGGACATCCACGTTACATCACGACTTTCGACTTGCGCAGTGGATATTGGCAGGTGCCACTGGATAAGCAATCGCAAGAAAAGGCAGCCTTCATTTGCCCGCAGGGCCTTTTTCAGCCAACGGTTCTTATGTTCGGTCTCCATAACTCGTCGGCCTCATTCCAGCGGCTGATTAATCATCTAATGCTCGACTTGAGGGCTGAGGGTGTGGTGGCGTACATTGATGACATCATAATCGCATCGTCGGACTTCGCAACGCATGTCAAGACCATACAGAAGGTACTGGATAGGTTGCGCAAAGCTGGCCTTACGGTGAATGTGGAGAAGGTCCAAGTGTGCGAACCGGAGACCAAAGTTTTGGGGGTAGTCATCTCATCCCAAGGGGTCCGCGTGGACTCAGCCAAAATTGAAGCAGTTAAGGGAATGACCCCTCCGAGGAACGTGAAGGAGGTGCGTCAATTTTTGGGGTTGACATCATGGTATAAACGCTTCATAGCCGGCTACTCCCATGTTTCGTCGCCGCTCAAACGGCTCTTGGAGTCAGACAGGAAGGTATGGTCTGCAGACTGCGTGAGAGCAGTTAATAAGATCAAAGAAAAGGTCTGCTCAGCCCCTGTGGTGCAGGCCCCGTGCTTCGACAGGCCTTTCATCCTTCATACGGATGCTAGCGGAGTTGGCCTGGGGGCGGTGCTTTCGCAGGATAACCCAGAAGGTAAGGGCTACGTGACCATTCAGTATGCCAGCCGGGCTCTCTCGGCCGCGGAATGCAAATTTTCGATGGTGGAAAGGGAACTTTTGGCCATCGTGTGGGCGGTGGAGAAGTTCAGACCTTATCTGGAGGTAGGACACTCACGGTGAACTCTGACCAGAAAAGTCTCCAATGGATATCTACCGCCAAGGACCCCACAGGTAGGCTGGCCAGGTGGGTCATGCGACTCCAATCGTACGATTGCAATATAGTATACCACCCAGGGAAAGGTAACTGTGTGGCGGACAGTTTGTCCAGATTCTCAGTGACGCAGGGACAGATAATCGTCCCTGTCTTCATTAGAGACGTGGTAGTCCCAGACCTTGAAGAGATGCGCATGGAACAACAGGCTGACCCGGACCTGAGGCTTGTTAGGGAAGCCATTTCCTCAAAGAAGAAACTCCCGGCAGGCATGACTGGACGATGACTGAAGAAGCTCAAGGACCTTTGCGAAATGAGGGACGGGGTGCTGGGAAGGATGATCACTGCCAGCGATGAAGGCGATAGGTTCTGCATCATCGTGCCAAAGTCCTTACGAAACAGGATAATAGCAGTCTGCCATGGGTCATTGCCTGGGGGACATTTGAGAGCCTACAAGACGACACACCGCATTCAAAGATGCCACTCATGGCTTGTCATGACGAAGGATGTGGCTAGATACATTAAGCAATGCCACAAATGCCAGCTTTTCAAAGGGGGAAAACCAATTACCCAAAGGGCTTATGGGTGACAAAAGAACCATTACTCAGCCATGGGACTTAATCTGCGTACATCTGGCAGGGCCATTCGTGAGAAGTAAGAAAGGAAACACTCATCTGCTGGTCATAACGGACTATCTCACAAAATGGACGGAGTTGTACTCACTGAAAAAGGCTACAGCTCTTGCTGTGGCGAAGACACTCGTAGGAAAAGTTATACCACGCCATGGATCACCGAAGATGATTTTAAGTGACAGTGGACGGCAGTTCGTGGCGAGGCTGGTCAAATGGGTCTGCAGTAATGTTCACTTCTTTCTATCACCCCCAACCAAACCTGGCGGAGAGGACAATCAAGACCACAAAATCCCTCATCGCTACTACGATCAAGGAGTATCATAATCAGTGGGATGAAGACTTACCATATATCGCTATGGCATTGCGTACCGCAAAATCGGAAAGCACAGGTTATAGTCCTTCCTTTCTGACCTACGGAAGGGAGATGAGGCTCCCAGTGGATCCTATTGTTTGGTGGGTACCCCCAGAAGGTTTGGACATTGAAGAACGGTGGGCCGTGGAGGACGCCAAAAGGACCAGGAGGGCGATCAACAAGGAACAAGGAAGCATACGACATCAGTACAGGGAGGAGGAACTTGAAGAGGGGCAGTTAGTTTTGAAGAGAAGCCATATCCAATCCTCACAAGTGAAAGGAATCGTTGCAAAGCTTAGTCCAAAATGGCAGGGGCCTTACCAGGTCCAAAAGAAGTTGTCCCCGTTGACATACTGTCTTTTTGATGACAGAAATGCCTTGATGGTACGTTCCATATTTTGGAATTCAAAAGGTATCATGGATTAGGGGTCACGAAAATCAAGAGCCCTGATGACCAATGAGGGGTAGGCCAGGCTATTGTCCCGGAAAATATTAACCCTGATGGCAAATTAGGTGAAGGCCAGTCTTCAGTTGTAAGATCGGACACTCAGCTTGCAGTTGGGTGGCCGGACGAGGATGGTAGTAGGTCTTCCGCTAGGGTTTTGAGGGCCAGAGGAGACACTCAAGCGAGATTGCGTCTGGCTCTGGTAGACCTTTTGGGAATGCGAAGTGAGGGCACTTCACGTGTGGAGGGGACATCCTGTAACGAGAAAATAAGGATCTGTTTCGTTTTGGGGATTAAGGAATTTTGCTGTTGGGAGTTGTTGGGCTAAATCCATTGACTCCCATTTCTTCTGGTGTATTCTTTTGCAAAGACTGTTAATTTATTGTTTTTTATTCTTTGTTATTTTTCTGGTTTTCCTTTATTGATGTAAGTGCTTTATAGCTAAGTTTGTTTAAATTTAGCAGTGTTTATATGTGCTGCGTAAAACGTGACAATTAAATAAAGGAAAAAGGAGTGTGCAGTGCCGTCGCTAGATGGCGTTAGTGCGTGATACCACCGGTGGAGTGAAAAACTGGAAGTCGGCGTGGTGTGCATTCGTTGCCATGATGGTTGTCTTGGCGTGAAGCTGGCTGGTCGCTCAAGTTGGTTTTGAGAATTGGCGTTGTACTACGATGTTGGTTTAATTAATAACCATTTTGTCCCAACTATATCCTTTTAGAAGCCGGAAGGAAGGTATCTAGGAGCGATTTCAATGATATAATTCAGCAGGAATCTTGCGGAATCAAGAGTGACAAACGACGTCATGAGCTTCAGCCGGTAAAAATTTCTGATGATTTGTTCCAAAAAGACGATGTCTCACGTTGTCCGAGTCGACTACTTTGTATCTTGGCCTTTTTCCAGCTGATGAACCGTGGGTACAGTGAGTACTTAAAACGTAAAGCCTCGTGAACTTAAAATGAAATTTTCTTCATGAAAGTTGGAAGCCGTTCTGCGCTAATGACTGTTCGTTGTTTGATAACATCTTAATGCCGCCACACCGCCAGCTAGGGCGTTTGTTTCATTTTTGTGTATTTTTGTGGGTAGCCAGTATTCAGAAAGACGACTGTATTCGTTCTATGATTTGGGAAAAGGGGTGAGTCGGATGCATACTCATTCTTTGAATAATGTACGTAATGGTTGCAAGTAAGCTTTCTTTGCCAGTGCAGGGGGCTAATGATGTGGGGTCCCAGGCTCTTTGAGTCTCACGCTGAAATTAAATGGTTTTCCCCATTTCGTTAAAGACACTACTCGTAGGCCTTATAGAAAATTGGATTTAAGGTGATACGTGTGAAGATTGATTGGTAAGGGTTAACCATGAAATTTATTTGTTAGTGGATGTTGAGTGGGCCACAAATATTTCACTGGTGATTTGTTTAATGAATTTAGGAATTAATGTTTAATTTCCTAGGTGAAGAGATACTAAAACTGTCGTATAAGTTGGGTAAAGGGCATGACCTTGTTGATTATTTTGTTAACCTACCAAGAGTTGTGATAAACCTAATGTGGCTTAAAGCCTTAATTTATTGTTGAATTGCCTCTATTTACAAACATGCTAATGAATAAAAACCGGGTTTTATGGTTTTAAGAATTACACAGAATTGGTTTCTTTTGGGCTGGGACAGAATTAATTCCATCACGAGTTTTAACTGGCAAGCAGTGAAATTTAACTGGATTGGACGCCACAAGGGTGAGTGGGCGTGTTGAGTTGTCGCCCTACTCCTTAAAGGAAACCGCTCCAAATCCAGTTGTGTTGGTAATTGACGATGGGTTAGTTAATGGTCGTCAAATCAAAAAAAAAAAAAAAGTTTCATGACGCCCTCAAGAATCCGGCCGTGTTTGATCACTGTAGCTTGATGGATTGTCACGTTACTCTGAACGGGGAACGTTACCCTTACTTGGACCTCAATGTCAACTACGGAACGGGGGACTATGCCAATCTTTATCAGATGTTTATGGACTTCAGAAAAGCTAATTATGATAGCAATGATGTGAGCAAAGATCCCGTTCATTTCAAAGCCGCCTATCCACTCGTGGTTATCGATTGCTCGAAACAAAGAGAGAGATTACAAACGGGAGTGGTGGATGTACAAGTGAAGATGCGATTCGGTTCAGCACTAGCAGACAACACCAGATGTCATGCTCTCGTGATTGGGGATCGATTAATGAATATGAAGTTGGATAAGGGTAAAGTCGACGTTGTGTATTAAAAAAAATAACCATGTACATTAAAAAGGAACCCGTGAAAGGCAGAATGAAACGCGTAGGGGGCAACTTACCAGCTCTTATTTTAATAATCGCGGCCATTGTTGGAGGTGCCGGTGCCGTGGCTAGTGGAGGATCCGCTATTGCGTCAGCCGTGAACAAGGCCAAAAACGACGCCAAGTTCTGGAAGAGTTTAAACATCACAACCTCAAAATGGAAGGTAAAGGTTTGAAGCTTTAAAAAATGCGCGGCCAACTAGTAACTCTAAAGAAAAAGGTGAAGAGTCGTTCAAAGAAAAAGGGTGGCAAAGAACTCTACTTGAGGGCACAAATGGTGTGATACCCTTCCATCGTCCGTTAACTTCCACAGACATAGCTGCACTCATCAAGGTATTAAAGATTCGTCGTTATAGGGGTACCTTCAACAAGGATAGACTTCCAAAGACTGCTCGACGAGATGGAGAATGCGGTGTCGTCAATCTACAAGAATATAATGCTGGAAAAGGAACTCACTGGGTATGCTATTCAACCCTCAATGGCAAGTCTTACTACTTTGACAGTTACAGGGATCTGATGCCACCAATTTCCTTGATGAGATATTTGCCGTTGGGTTTAGAACACAACGTGGACAGAGTTCAAGACTTTAATCAAATTTATTGCGGTCATTTGTGTCTGTTTGTCCTTTGGCAACTGTCCAAGGGAGTCCAGTATCGTCACATTTTGGAGCTAAAAAAAAATAAATATATATATATATATACATTTTTTTATTCCATAAAGTATACGTAGAAATCAATTTGGAAATGGACGTCCGATTTCAAAAATGCATCATTGTTGCGGATGCTGATAACGGAATTCTTTTCGATGAGTTTTAGCGGTTGGTGAACGATCGTTGTAGTAAGTTCCCCCACCAATTTTGAAAGTAGAACCCATCATTCTTCATTGTGCACCATGCGTCGATCGCGGAGGTGTCGTCGCTGCTGTAAATCACGTTCATGCGGAGAATGGCTGGGATAGCAAAGACTTTATTTTTGTAGGAAGACTCCCATAAAAATCTCCGGCTCATCGGTCCATAGGCATGAAAAGAAATGACATCGTGGCAGGAGTTTTGAACGAATCGTTTTGTGGCTGCATCCGTTGGGTCGATGGGATCGGCAACATCATCGATGCGCTTCCCCTGCACTTCAAATGTACCTTTATCTCCATTAATAGTCATAAAATTCCTGTCTAACATATACTTTGTTGACTACGTCGAGAGCGCTATGAGGGACAGCTTCATCTATAATCCGTTTCTTTTTAGCGGAAAAAAAGTCATTCTCGAGAATCATTGAGTTCCTTTTCAGGTTCGTTAGTTCAGTCTCTACGTCGTGTTTCATGGCAAATTGTCTTTCCCCCTCTTTTCTTAGTAGTGTCACTTGGGAGAGAGTAGCAACATCGTTTGGTTGAATCCCTTCTCCAACGTTGGTTAATCTGTGCGCGCCCATTTTGTAATGACCATCGAACGTCAAATCACACCACCTCCAAATTTATTGACGGACATGGTCTTTTTTTTTAATATTAAAAAAAATGGCTAAGGTAGTGAACTACGATTTTGGATCTGACGATGCTAAACACCCGTTATTACCTTCCAACATACGTCGCTTGATCGTTGGACCAGCAAACTGTGGAAAAACCAATCTCCTGCTTAATTTTTTATGCAACGAAGCCTGGCTCGATTACGATAAGTTGTACGTTTACACTCTTTGCCAGTCAAAGTATCGTACATTACAAGCCGCATTTTCTGAACTCGAAGCTGGACTCGGTAAAGAAATTGCCCTTTACCACAGCTCGCAAGCTGACTTGACCCCACCCGAAAACCTGGATCCAAATGTGCACAATGTGCTGGTTTTCGACGATGTCTTGCTCTATAAACAAAAGATAATTGAGAGGTATTTTGCCCAGGAACGCCATTCCAATGCTAACATGTTTTATTGTAGCCAGTCTTACACCAGGATTCCGAAACAAGTCGTACAGGACAATGCCAATCTGCTCGTGCTATTTCCTCAAGACGAACTAAACTTGAAACCTATTTACGAAAATCACGTTGGGAGAGACATGGATTTTGAAGAGTTTAAACGTGCATGCAGAACGTGTTGGAAACATCCATTCAGCTTTCTAACGATCGATAAAACCCAACCAGTAATGAAGGGACGTTACAAACAGATGTTTAAAACATGCAATGAAAAAAAGAGCGAGTAATTATTATGGAGGATAAGCGTAAAGTGGTTAATATCCGTAAGAAGTTGGCAAAAAAGTTTATGAAGCAAAAATTTGGAAAAGAGGCTGGCGAAGAAGCTTTACGTATACTTTTTGAGCCCCTGACCGAACCCTTGAAAACTATGACTCTTCCCAGATCTACAGAACACGAGAACAAAGAACATGTGAAAAAAGAACGACAAGAATTGAAAATGGAGGATTCTGATTATGACGATGATGAACTCGGATTCTTCGAATAAGAACAATTGACGGAGCCGGAAGAGTCACCCAGTATTGCACCACCTCCTAGAGTGGAAGAGCTGGTCGTTGATATAGAAGCGCCGCCGGTGACTCCTACGCTCGTCTATACTGGAACGAGCAAAGGTCACAAGTACTCACCAGTTCTCTCCGTACATTCTGCTTCACGAAGAGTTTCAACACCACCCTCCTTGCCCGCTCCTGGAACTCAACGAACCCTAGACAGTTTGTTACCCAACGATGAAATCGACTCAACCGCCGCCTATTTTTTAAGAGAATATTTAATCAGTCGAAAGATGTCGACCCTGTCTTTGGACTGCGTCACAACTTTGAGGCTCGTAGAATGGAGATTGGGGATAAGACCGTGCAAATACATGACAACAATATTGTAGTAGCGTGAAATCAATATACCGGCCGCAGACAGCTGTGGAGTCTGTTGACGTTTAAGGACCTGCAAGATAGCAGCTATCCTCCGGATGTCTTGGCATCCTACGGAAGCATCCTCAAAGATACCAATACCATTTACCAAAACAATGATCCTCGAACGAATAAACCGAAAAGTAACCGATCAGCAAAATATACGAAAATCATCAAACCCATCTGGGATGAAATTAAAACTTTAAAAACCGGGAAAGGGATGACTAAAAAAGTTTTCTCTAATCAGGTTGAATACGTACGATACGATGATCCGAACCTGTTGGTGAACAGATTAAGGGTACTCTATGGATGTAAATTAGCTGGTGGTGATGGCCATCAAAACGAAATTGTTGACATTCTCTCTGAATTGGAAGAACGTCTAGTCATAAGTTTACCATCCATCGCAATGTATTCCGAGCATAATAAAAAAATGAAAACGTTGGTACGAGAGCTTCATAAACCGGCGAGACGAAATTTTTCGCGGCGAATCGTCAATGTATGATCTTCAAATGATCTTTGGGAGGCAGATTTGACCGACATGTCCGCATTTTCTCATCAAAACAAGGGCAACAAGTTCCTGCTTACCGTCATCAACGTCATGTCAAAGTATCTTGGGCTGTACCGATCGAGTCAAAGTCGGGTCCGAGCGTTACGACCGCTTTTGCTTCAATTTTGAGAAACAATACGGCGCCCAAGCATCTTGGAGTCGATCAAGTATAAGAATTTTACAACGAGAACTTTTGCAAATTGATGAAGAAGCATAAAATAAAACTCTATTCTACGTATTCGGGTATGAAAGCGACGGTGGTTGAACGTTTTAATAGATCATTGAAGGAGTTGATGTGGAAAAATTTTACGAGACGAGGTAACCACCAGTAGCTAGACATTTTGAAAAAAATACTTGCACAATACAATGGAAGGTACCATCGAAGTATCAACATGAAACTCTCTGATGTCACACTCAAAGATGAGCGTAACCTTCGTTGCATTGGGTCCAAGAAACCGACGAAGGTAGCAAAGTATAAAGTTAAGGATCTCGTCTGAGCGTCTAAAATAAAGGGTAAATTTGATAAAGGTTATGAACAAACGTGGATCAATGAGCTCTTCACAATTAAAAAAGTATTGAAAAACCAACCCTATCAGTTACATACTAAAGGAACATGATGGTTCCCCAGTTTGAGGAGCTTTCTACGACTACGAACTGCAAAACACCCAAGTCCCCAATCTATTCTTGGTTGAAAAAGTCGTAAAGAAGGGTAAAGATGGGAGATTTCTTGTAAAGTGGAAAGGGTATGATGAGAAATATAGCAGCTGGGTGGATGATGTAACTAGTTTGATGTGAAAAAAAAAACTTTCTTATTTTATTTTTGTATTTTTTGGTTCTTGTCTTTGTAGCTGCTTATTAACGTACTAAGTCATCACAAAGTTGGATGTCAAAGCTGCTGGTACATTGCCAAATCGTGTATTTTCTACCAAAATTCATGTAATTTCTACCTCGAGGGGGGTGGTCTAAATTGGGAAGGGGTGGGAAGGGGGGGGGGCATGTTTGTATGAGGATATGGGATGAGGTGGGTTAAAGAAAGCTTTGATTTGGGGGAGGGGGCTTGGGAGGGGTGGGGGTAAAGCATTTTGCTCTAAAATTGACGGTTTAGGAGATATGACGATTTTAAAGGATCCCTATGCTACTACATCGTTCATGAGCATCCACCGACAATATGACGTCAGTTTCGGTTGTAGGGGTAGGGGTTACCAAGGGCAGAGCTTGATTACGTCATGAGGGGTGAAGCTATGACGTCATTAAGACCGGAAATGATGTCATTCAAGGTGGCGGCGCTCATATGGAGACGGCCATCTTGGATCACATGATCGGAAGTGACGCCATCAAGGTTACGTGACCAGAAGTGACGTCATCAAGGTCACGTAACCGGAAGTGACATCATCGAAGTCACACGACCGGAAGTGACTTCATCTTGGATCACGTGACTGGAAGTGACGTCATCGAGTCACGTGACTGGAAGTGACGTCATCGAGTCACGTGACCGGAAGTGACATCAGAATGTCTGTCCGAGGTTGGTGGTGGTGTTGGTGGGCCTAAATAGACATTTTCCCCTACTGACATGTGTTTCATACAAGGTTACGGAATCCTTGCTAAGAGACATATTGATTCCATTCTTAAAAATGAATAACGTAATTACTCAGGACCAATTCGGTTTCAATCCATCCAGATCTTCTACCCACCAATTGCTCGCTGTACTTGACAGATGGACCAGTGCCCTTGACGAAGGAGTCCCATGTGACACATACTTTGATTTTAAAAAGCCTTTGAATCGGTTATACATCGTAAGTTGCTCATTAAGATAAATGGCTGTGGTGTTACTGGGGACCTTAAGTCTTGGCTTGCTGCATTTTTGGCTCCCTCAGGGGTCTGTCTTGGGACCTCTACTTTTTTTAATTTATATCAACGACCTGCAGTTTCCAAATGACAATTGTTTTGGGTTTAAATTCTCTGATGATTTGAAGATTGGAACTGAGTTGCTCTCTGCGTTCTACTCCCCTCTCCTGGAATCCCAGATCCTCCATGTTGCAGAATGGTCCCGGATATAGCAACTCCCACTTTCAGATCAGAAGTGCTGTATTTCCCATGTTGGAAATATAAAAAATGTATAAATAAATGTAATTGGTATTTTCTTGACCAGATACCACTTCCCTCATCTTCTGAAGTGTGTAATCTTGGTATTTGGTTTTCTAGCAATCTCAAATCATCCCTCCATTGCAGGAAAATCTGTGCTTCTGCATATTCTAGATCAGCCATTATACATCGCTGTTTTATTTCTGGTGATGTCCTAACT
Source organism: Lithobius niger (assembly GCA_023313725.1). Taxonomy (NCBI): domain Eukaryota; kingdom Metazoa; phylum Arthropoda; class Chilopoda; order Lithobiomorpha; family Lithobiidae; genus Lithobius; species Lithobius niger. The sequence goes on from JAHWFP010026031.1 coordinate 63,846, forward strand.
AAAGTCTGGGCATTCAAGATTTTAGTGTGCCCTATCCTTGAATACGCCACCCTGGTTTGGTCCCCTTTCTTAGTTGGAGACATTGATCTCATCGAGAAAACTCAGCGCAGGTTTACGAAAAGCCTACCAGGATTCAGGAACCTGGAATATGGCGAGCGCCTGAAAAAAAAATGCCTGGAGCTGTTGGAACTCTGTAGGTTGAGGTTCAATCTAATTTTAGTATACAAGATCCTTAGAGGACTTATTAAGGTTGACCTCCCCTTTTTTGATCCTGCACCCAGATTGTTATGGTTTTATATTCCAGCAATACTGCAATATAAGCCATAACATGTCAGGATGTTATATGTTACACTGTGTCAATAATTGTAGAATAAATCACACAACAACCATAGACTGCTAACCTCCTTCTTTACTGTTTAGAATAACCCACTACAACAAATAGTTAAAAGGTCTGCACTAAATCACACAACCAACTACTTGTTGAGTATTTTAAATTAAACACCGATAAAGGTTGACACCTAAACCTAGAGTTCCCTCACTCTAACCTCAAATCACTTGACACCTACGTTATTTAAATTAATGGCCAAACGGTATCAATTTCGATCCTATTAATTAACAATCACTCTGATTCCTGCTTGCTTAATAATAAGCAATCAATAACACTTCGATTATACTCATCTGCTATTAAGTCCGGCTTGCGTCTTGCAGAGAAGCTAAGTCGCTCTCCACCCAACAGCCTTGAACACAGCTGATCGGACCAAATGAAAGGAGGCCCTTCCTCACTCTAAGACGCCGCACAAGAGAGAGATAGCCTAGTCTCTTTTCGTGTCTCTTGCTCTGCTCTAATTCCCTGGTTGTTTCGAAATACAACCACCCAAATATGACTTGAGTTCTCTAGAACTCTTCCCGTTTAGGCAAGATAAATCCACCCAAAACCAAAACTGGTAGAAAAACCCGCCAAGTTTCCAAAAACGGTCGTCCTTTGAAGGTAGTGATATCATTCCACTAGGGAAAGGCCGCCAAGGTTAATCCTATTAGCCAAGTTAATCGCACATACTAATAGTTCGAAAGTTAAATGAAAACTAGAAGATTGCTAGTTTTCTATTAGTATGTGCGATTAACTTGGCTAATAGGATTAACCTTGGCGGCCTTTCCCTGGTGGAATTATATCACTACCTTCAAAGGACGACCGTTTTTGGAAGCTTGGCGGGTTTTTCTACCAGTTTTGGTTTTGGGTGGAAATCACAACTTTCATAAGACTGTGAACGTACATAAGGTTACACCGTCTGTTTAAGATGCTTCAATCCCATTTTTGCACACACTGACTAACAATCGCTAAGTTCGTTCGCTTCGCTCACTCAATCAGCGCATCCCCTTCAGTTGTTTTGTTTATCCCTGCAACTTCCCCTTAATTTTTCACGATTTTGATCACATTTAGTCATGCAGAAACCCCCGAAGGTCGCTGTTACTAAAACAGCAGAACGCGAAGCATTTTTTTTTGGGTTATTAACAAAAAATCACATTAGCTCGTGTATGCTCGTATTGTTGCGTAACTCTTCCCATTTAGGCAAGATAAATGTTCGTTCTAGTTATTTGACTGACTGAATGCCGATACTGCAAACTCCAGCTAAACTGCTGCTTCATATGAATTTCCTTATATGTCACTACTTCTAACAATTTAGCGTGTGTCAACCATTTACCTGAATGTTTTCAAAGCTTCCTTATTTAAGAATTGCTATACTTTCTTTTACTCCACGTTTTTATTTATGTTTTTAATATTTAAACTATATTTATACCAATAATTATTTCCATCTATTAAATCATTCCATATGCTTTAAATGTCGGTAATTAATAACTGCCTTAAATATGACTTTATTAATAACTTAATTAATATCGTAATTAATATAATAATTTATTAATTTACGCCCTGATTACCATAACAATATCCCCGACCCACAAAATCAAATTTCAGTATTCCTTAACGGAATTCTGAAGTTTTATACTAATCTTTTAAGATTTGAATCCAAGTCACCCCACACACAATAGTTACAAAGACCACCCCGAAGCAAGCCCTTCGAGTTAATTTTCCTAATTAGCTTGGATGCCGGGAAAACCTCTACCGAGAAACGTAGTAAAAGCCTCAACATCAGTGGCCCGTGCTTAAAATTATGCGATTTGTGACTTTTAATCCTGAACGCTATGATTTTCCCAATTAAAATTTCTGATGTTACTTATTTAAATTTCCAATTTTCTCCAATAATAATTTTAATCAATTTCCCTGAAAGACTGTCTTGCAATTCATTTTGATCCATATTAGTTATATTCACATTGTCTCGTCATCTCATGCTCATGCAAATTATATAAAATCAAGCTTTTCTCTTTACAATTTTCAGCACTTCCTTGTCAATCTACAAAATTAATAATAATCCATTAGATTCCTCCGTTCATTTTTCACATTATTCCAACCACTTTCAGCAATCACATTTCTTCACAAATTCCAAACCAAAACTATAATTTCCACATCATATTCAAAATTTACATTTTCATTCCAACTGCTTAATAATCCATGCAAACAAAAAACTCACATCATTCCGATCATAAACAATTCTATTTTCCAACAATTTTCCAAGCAATTTCATTTTTGAACAACTTCAATTTTAAGATCATATAAAACTCATGGCTTAAAATTTCATCACTTATCACCAATTTGAACTTTATTATCATTCATTCATTCATTCATATAGTTTATTAAAATTTCCAAATTCATTCATTCACACATAACACAGATCACATATTGTAGTAATCCATTTTCCACGGAATCTTCGCTCCAGCTATTAGAACATATCTTGTTTGTTGAAACGCTTTCAAATTGCTATCCCCGACCAATTTGTAAATACCACCACGTATTTTCATCACGTGAACTAGCTTTATTGCTAAAATCAAACAAAACAACCATGTGATTTTCATAATAAACCACATGTTGTCCTCGAATTTTTGTTTTGTACCATTTCTCATCACCAACCCGATTTTATTTCCAAATCTCCTTCAACTTTAATTTAACGTGAATTGTGCTTCCAGGAGATGTCTTCAGCCTCAGACTTTTATTTTCTCTTTAACGTACATTTCTGCCGTGAGGATCTTTCTCACCCCCTGCCCTCGGCAGTGATGCACGTCACAATTTCGAATTTTATACAAGCACTGTGGAGTCGTCACTTGTATGCTCCACAATAGCTGCCGTTCAATTTCCAATCATTATGTTAACCCTACCCAGATTACCCTTTAACTACCTAATAGGCTATACCATCAATGTATATATTTATCAATCACATGACTTCCTGTTACACTTGTATATATACTGATGCCTACAGAAAATAAAGCGTCTTTTCAGCTGTAGCCTACACACTGGTTAGTCCGTGTCTTTCTTTACCATTGGTGCTCACGCTGGGCTCAGGTGTGTCCCTGCCAAGGACATCACAGTTGGCAACGAGGCCGGTACCATTGGCAAACGGTACATTTTAAGCTTAAACTGATAGGTCTTCAACCACAACTTTGCTCCATATTTGTGGTAAGTTGCAAAATTTTTTTCATTTGGCAATGAAAATTAGTGCTCTGGATTCCTATCAGAGTTTAAACTTTTTCAAACAGTGTTATCTTGTCGTGGTAGAGCTGTGTGGTACGAAATGATAATAGTTAAATTTAGTACCTTAACAACTAGAACCGAAGTGGGCAATTGGATTTATTATGGTTAATTTTACCTTGGCAGTGTTCTAGAGCAACGCACTGGCGTGTCCGCACAGACAGTACTATAAACCTGAAAGCACGAAAAATGCGCTGCTAAATTAACCCTATTAAATTCGATTGTGCCATTGCCCATATTCGAGCTGGTGTGTGCCGGTGTAAAATTTAACACTGTAGGTTTATGCTTAAACTTAGTGAAATCTGGTCTGTGCTGAGGCTTAGGCCAGAATGTTGTTTTATAAAACGTTGCAATAATGGTGAACGTAAAAATATTTTTTCAAAGCCTAGTCCCTTTAAATTTAACTTGTAGGCAGTTAATTTACAATACTAGATAGGCTACAGTCAAGCTTGATTTATTATCGTATTCGTTTCGCCATTGTCAAGCTTGATTTATTGCTGTGTTTAAATAGTTGACCGGTAGTCTTGAGTGCTCCAGTTTAATTTTTGCAGGTTAAACAGAATTGTAATTAAATTTAATTAAATTTAATTTTGTAAGGCTTATGCCAAAGACAGGTGTCGGTTGCAAAACACCTGAAGCTGCTAAAAGTAGTAGCGAGAGTGAAACTGAAAATAATTCAGTAGTGAATGCTAGCATTAGTGAAGCTAATTTAAATTTAATTTTGAATTTTGAATCTAGTAGTAGTGAAGATGACATCAACATGGGCTTGTCTAAAACCGCTGGTTTATTCTCGGAATTCGATTGTGAGTCCGATAAATGGGAGAAATACTCCATCCGAATCAGCTATTATTTTAAAGCTAAAGAAATACCAGCAGCCAAACAAGTAAATTTTCTAATGGCATCTGTAGGCCAGAAAATGTTTGACAAGATTTTAAATACAATTTCACCTGATTTACCTGGCTTATTAACTTTTACGATCTAGTTAAAAAAGTCTTAGAAGACATTGAGCCAGTGCCCTCCATGGTATCTAAGCGTGTAAAGTTTTTCAGAAGGTCGCAAAAATCAAATGAAAGTATTGGGGAATATTTAGCTGCACTTAAGCTCATGGCTAAATATTGTGACTTCTCTAAAATTAAAGACGTTAATAGCAAAATGATTAGGGATCGCCTAATTGGGGGATCCAATCTGAAGTCATTCAACGCGAGTTGTTAAAGCAGACTCTGGATTTAAAGGCTACAACATCCTAAGCTTTATCCTTGGAATCTGCTGAAACCGACCAAAGCGTTTTGAGAAGCCATTCAAGGGCTGTTAATTATGTAGCTAAAAAATCTAGCAAAACGCCTAGTAGGCCTAAATCCACTAAGGATTTTATTTGCTATTGCTGCGGCAAATCTGGCCACGTGAAAACACGCTGCAAATATCGCGAGTATACTTGTGGCAGATGCCACACTGTCGGCCATTTAAAAGCCGTGTGCAGAAAAGGTAGTCATTCGAATCAAACTTCAAAACCACTCGACCACTCTAAAGCAAGTTCAAGCACAAATTTTAAGGCTAGGCCGAAGTCTAAACAGAAGTATAGTTACAAAAAATGTGTTAATAAACTCGAACGCAATAGTGACAGCGACAGTGAAGATGACCAGGATATTGTCGCCAAAAATTCAGAGTCTGGTTCTGGGTCTGATAGTTATTCAGACAACGACTATCTTGTTCTGAAAAATAATACTCTTGGACTGAGTTAGGCTGCGGACCAGATTTCAATTCCCCTACAAACCAATAAGATCATAGTAGTAGTTAATTCTCTGAAAATCCATAAGTGGAAAATGCCAGTCTGCCTAAATGGTGTCAAGCTTGTAATGGAACTTGATTCCGGGGCAGATGCATCCATTATTCCTATTGAGTGGCATCAAAAATATTTTGCGGACTGTCCTTTAAAACTCAGTCTGTATACGATACATTCATACACTGATGGAATTGAGAACACGATTTACACTGTAAGTCTGAAGGTTGAAGTTAAAGGTCAAATTGAACACTTGGATGCTTTAGGTTCAAAATTGTATAAACCTGCTTTATTTTTCGGGTTGATTTCCATCCATTTTATGACCTACAAACAAATGTTAAACCTAAGAAAAGTGTACAGAAAATTAAAACTAGTATTACACCAGTTGATACTTCCGCAATAGTAAAGGGCTATTTAGTGAAGGGATGGGTAAGTTTAAGAAATTCAAAACAAAAATTCGTTTAAAACCTGATGCAAAGCCTGTGTACTGTCGTGCAAGACCAGTTCCGTTAGAACTTAAAGAAAGGTTAACCAAGAAGTTAGTAGATTAGTTGGCCTTGGAGAGCCTGCTGAGACCTCTCAGTGGTCTATGCCCATCATCATAGTTCATAAACCGGATGGTCAAATCCGGTAGATAGGTGATTACAAGACCACCGTGAACCCCAACTGGAAGTCGACCACTATCCGGTCCCCATGGCCGCAGAATTATTTAGCGAATTAGTAGGCAGTGACACTTTTTCCCTTATCGATCTTAAGGATGCCTTTCTGCAAATTGAACTCGATAAAGAGTCACAAGAAGCTTTAACAATAAATACACCCCTGGGTTTGTTTAGATGGCTTCGTGTACCCCTGGGCCTAGCGTCCAGCCCTGGAATTTTCCAGAGGGTAATGACTCAAATCACCAGTAAAATCCCCAAATGTTTCCCGTTTCATGACGACATCCTGGTGAGCGGGAAGGGGATTGCACATGATGAATCGGTAAAGAAACTGTTAAATGCTTTACAAGATGCAGGAGCCAAACTTAAGATCAAGAAGTGCAAACTGCCACGGCCTGAATTAAAACATTTAGGCCACATGATAAATGCAGAAGGCCTGCATACACTTCCTGAGGTTATCGAAGCAGTCACAAATGCTCCTAACCCTACTTGTATTCAAGAGCTACAGAGCTTTTTGGGTTTTGTAAACCATTACTCAAAATATCTACCAAATTTCGCTCATATTCTGTCACCTGTTACATGTTTATTAAGCCCAAGTGTAAAGTGGGCTTGGGGTAGAATGCGAGTGAGCCGTGAGTAAAATAAAAGAATTATTTCTTAAATCTAAAGTTCTGGTTCATTACGATCCGAAATTAAAGCTCAAACTCGTTTGTGACGGCTCACCTTATGGGGTCGGCGCGTGCCTCATGCATGTCATGAAAAACGGCGAATCTCGACCGATAGCTTTCATTTCTCACTCAAGCCGAAATGGGCTACTTGCATTTCAATCGGGAAGCTGTAAGCGTGGCTTTTGGAGTGAAGCGGTTTCACGAATATGTTTATGGTCAGCGATTCATACTACAGTCTGACCTAAATGCCCTAGTATGGATTTTTTGCCCTAAAAAAGGAATACCGCAAATGGCAGCTGCCAGGGTTCAGCATTGGGCAGTAATGCTTAATGCGTACGACTATGAATTTGAACATATTCCCGGAAAGCTTAACTTAACAGCTGACGCGTTATCTCGACTTCCCCTACCAAATACCAAGGAGTTCGAAAAAGCTGACGCACAATGCAATGTTCTTGCTTTAGAAAATGTTTCAAATCTACCTGTTTTAAAGGAGACACTAAGTGCTCGAAAGCAAACGTGACAAAATTCTTTCCAAAGTTTATCGCTACGTGAACCATGGCTGGCCTGACAAATGCGAAATTTCCGATCTGTTACCTACTTCACACTTTCAAAAACCGGCATCCGGCAGTTACAGTGGCTGAATCGAGATATTTGAACAAAAATATAACACCTATGCCACAAATTTTCGAAGAGTTAGCCTCTCTTCTTCTTCAGAAAATTCACGAAAAAATAAGAAAGTATTCAGCTACATATTTACAAGTGGTTTGTCGGTTACTCACATTCAAACCACGAATCCTCGTCAACCACTGATCTCTACGAGTCAACAACGGTCGCGGCCGCTGTCTGTGGGAGATTCCATTGTGAATCTAGTTTGGCGCCAACTGTTGGTAGAACATAGTTGTTAATTTGTCTATAAGTTGGAACTGTGATATTCATGAGTGGTACGTTTCTGTAGGAAAATCATAATAATAATATATAATAATACCTGTTTTCATGATCCCACAACCAAAATTCAAGTTGCCCACAATTTTCATTGATAGTTGGCATTAATTATTTATCCACCCTTACGTTTAGGCCTGTCGTCTAATTGCAAGAATTTTATCTCATCCTTGCATTTAGGCCTATCATCTAATTGCAAAAATTTCAACATTTTAATATTTCAGTGTGTTTCAATTTTTAATCTTATTGCATTATTTGTGAAATTCCCAAGTACTTTGAAACATTTTCCAATATTGAAGTTGAAACCCTCATGCATTGTAGACCAACACTTTCCATTCTCTCTTAGTCAAATATTTTCATGCGTAATCATGCCATTTCCTTTCAAATTTGTTCTTCCCATAATTTAACTTTGCCAACGTAAATTCTCTGGCTAAAATCACATAGGCTTCCTTGTGTTTAAGCTTAAGCCTAGTCACAAGTTTCACGCAATCCTATTTCAAACCACTAAACTTCCAATCGCAATTTTCTACCACAATTAAAACAATTGTCATCATGCACTCTTGAATTTTGAAGAATTAAGTTTCCCCACCTGATGTAATTTTCTCATGCATGTAGTATTTACCCAACTTCACTATGATCCATGCAAAATCATGCACTTAAATAAATAAGTGGTAAATATTTTCACATGTTGATAACCAAGCTACCATGAACCATTAAAGTCATCAATATTCTCTGAAATCCAAAAATCCACCTTAAGAACCAACAGCCAATTTTAATTCAAATTTGTGCGTGTTTTCTACTCAATATTTTAAGTTTAACCATGCATGTATTGGTACACTACATGCAATTAAACGGTTAAATGACCTGATATTGTCTATGTATGCACTCAACATTTATTTTACTGTACACTTTGAAAGGTTACAACTTTTAATTTCGTTCAGCCACAACTTTATGTGCCTATGTTATGCTTTTCCATACTCATACAATTTCTTATTTTCCATAAATGTATACCTATGTAATCGAAAAATTGTCTGCACCAATTTTATTTCGCTTTATAGTAATAAAATATTACTGTAACTTCGATGTTCCGTAATGATCCGATGTTAACAGAGCGATGTTACTAAGGCGATGGCGATAGGCTACATTGCCTGCTGTTATGTGGGAAAGCAATGTTCCACCCGACAAGCATACACCTGGCTGGCGAACATGCTCACTACCCGGCGTTATACCGAGTAGCCTCCGTTCTCAACGCCTGCTGCTGAGAATGCCGCTATTGCCGAGGCAGTTCTCAGGGAACAGCTGGCGATCCACAGGACCTCCTCTGTCGCTTACCCGCGTAAGAGAATCGCCGCTATTACGGAGACGATTCTCGCGGCGTAGCTCTTGAAGCCTAGGTCCATCCTGACCCATGAGCCATCGGCCCTAGCCTCCCATAGTCTAAAAATCAATATGATTTTCTATTTGAAGGTTAAAGAATCCAAGCTACTGTATGATCAAAATATGAAATGTTTATAGGAAAATGTGTCAAAGTTTAAATCAGCCATTTAAATTTTGTCAAGTCAACTAGACCCAATTGCATTATTAACCTTTCCCGTCTAAATTGTCTTATTTCTCCGTTCATGTCCGCATATTTTCTTTTGTCTAAAAGAATAATAAAAAAATTTCCTCTAATTTTACCTTTTTTGGAAGAAGAGAAAAAAAAATTCAGAAAATTAATACAATCCATGTCCCTTTCTACCGTACTTACTAGCTAGTTTATTATCACAGTTATCCATGTATCTTTATTTTAGAGAAGGAAAGATAAAATCCAATTTCCCCAATTTCATGCTTATACCAATTTCAGTCTGAAATTCTCGAAACAGATCGGGGGGAACTTAACTCCCAACTCCCCTTCCTTTAAATCCAAATCCCAGTCCTCAATCCCGGAAACATGAATCACTGTCGTTTACCCAAAAATTCTGGAAAAGTTGAGGGGGGGGGAATTCAGAGGAAACCCTTCCCCAATCCACAATTCTTCCTAAATCCAATCCCCAAATCCTTTCCTGAAATTTCCCAATCCCTTTTACTTAAAATTTGGCCTTCCCATGAATTTTCCATGTTTTACCCAAATTCAAATTCTGAAAATTTTCCCAACAGCTCACTTATTCATTTTCACAAAATTTCCTGAATAATTATTTATCCTGTTGCATTTACTATTACCCAATCTCCTTTTAGTAATAAAAAGTTCCATGACTCCACCAGACCAAACATACTTGAATCTCTTGATCTACGCTATTCACCTAATACAAAAGATCCAAAGATTCAAAAGATCAAAAGATCCAAAGATTCAATTCTCTACAATTTTCGTCCATTTCCACCTAACCTTTTGATCCTTGCTAAATACCTTTTTATCAAGGGTCAAAAGGCCCAATCTACAGTTGTCAATATTCCATTTGAAGGAAAAAATTGGACAAAACTGTTTTCTCACTGTGCATACATAACCACGGCAAATTCCAACTAACCATCTTCTAGTTTGCTACATTGTTCCAAAACAAAATTTTCTAATTTGCTTCATATTTTAAAAAATGTCCGTGCGTTACCTACATCATGCCTGTATTTAATTTCTAAACATGTTTTCCAATCGCCCCTATTTTAACTAAAAAAAATCATTTAATAAATATCAAGTAGCAAAATTTTAATCTTTCTTGTACAACTTATTTATTTCAAAATGCCCCAACTGGTTCGGACGCCCTCCCAGAGGCCCAGGAAGCTCCGGGGGAAGCAACAGCGGAGGAACGGGCCTCAGCGCCTAAAATCACTGCTGTCCTCCCAGCTCTCCGCCAATTTTTAATTTCTTTGTAAAAAAAAATCCAAGGTGTCAATAGTGCTGAAAAGGGTGGGGAAAAGAACCTTTAACTGCATAAAACAGATTTTTAAATTTTCAACCATCGTTTCTACTGTGCCCCGTTCTTTGATTAATTATCAGACATTTGCACTGTTTACAAATTTTGTACCGATGAAGCCGCCTCACTCCTAGTTCCCTCAACAGCCCACCGATCTTGCTAGAGAAATCCCAGGGTTTTGTTCTCTTTGTTGCTAAGCAACGTCTGCTGTTGGAAAACCCGGAGCGCCGTTGCTCATGCACATTACACACTAACACAATTCATTGTTCGACACCATCTTGTCTTTTCAGCCCAACTGGATTACGCTACTCATCATCACCACCAGCTTTCGATTCCTCAACCTGCCTACGAAGCCTAATTTCAGGTGTATTAATACTGCTGCTAGTGTTATAACTGCCTTTGCGATTCCAATTCATATTCCAATTTTCTGTTTATTTTGAAAATAACGAGCCGATCGTGGCTCTATGTATTTGCATTTACGAGTTCGCCTACCAACTACATCTAGCTTATCGCTATTTTCATTAGCTGCACAGTCTTCGTTTTCCGTTGACGAATCAAAAACTGGAGGAATTTTCGCCGACGCATGATCAAAAGGATGCAATAATAGATTAGCAATGAATTCTTGTAATTTTATTTCAGCCACCGATAATTCCCCATTAATTTGTAGTGACACATCGAGATCCGAAGCACCGCTAAACGGTAAGGGTTGATTCGCACCTCTCGCAAACCAAGGGCGAATGTGATTTGTATGTACCCTGAAAATTTTCGCTGGGTCCAAAAAATGTACCACCCGTTCGATTACTTCATTTACGAACTCCATTTATTAGATACCTGCATTAGAGCCGTCCAGTCCCGGACTAATACGTAATCATCTGTTAAAAAGGAATAAGGCCTAGCCGTTTTATTATAAAAAGTCTGAGCCCGTACTATCGATTTCCAATTGTGCATACGTCCAACCTCACATGCTGCCTGTAGCCTACTTTCCAAACGAACGACGTAATCGTCACTGTCATAGAAAATCTTAGATGGTTCAAAAGCCAATGATGCAGGTAGCCTAAATACACTACCAAATTACAAAACATGACTTGACATTAAGGTAGCCTCATTTGGAGTGGCGTTTAGGGCTACACATACCATATCTAGGTACCTACACCAATCATTAGGGCAATGCGCCGTAATTTTACGTAACACTGTCTCGATTTTCTTGTTAGTTGCTTCCACCAATCCGCCAACATGACTTAAATTAGGCGTAAAATTTATTTGCTTTATTTGAAATAAAAGTGTAAGCCCTTGTTAAAAATGTAAGCTTAGCCATTACGGTATTCAGAAATTCCGTACCGCAATCGCTGCGAATTTGAAACGGAGTACTAAATCTAGAAATTAATCTAGTAAACAACTTTCGAGCAATCATTTCAGCCTTTTTTATTTTTTATCGGAACAGCAATAACGTAGCGCGAGAAGTCATCCACCATACTTAGAATGTAAAAATTTTGATGATTACTCACTGATAATGGCCCTATCAAATCTAAAGACAACGAATAACCTGGTTTCTGTAAGGTCTGGTACACCCTACGCTTAGCCTTATGAGGCTTGTTAGGTCTCGTGAAGGCCTGACACGTCTGACACGATTTCACGTAATCAGCGACATGTGCATCCATTTTAGGCCACCAGCAATGTAGCTGAATCAAATCCAGTCTTTTATCGGCCGTAATGCCCACTACAAGGTGCGGTATGGTAATCTCTAATGCAAAAATTAATTAGAGAACCAGGAATGCACATCTGAGGTATGTTCTCAACTCTTCCCTGCTCAGGATCCGCCAGCCGGATCCTATACAAAATGTCATCATAATCTTTGAAAAATATATTTCTTTTATTGGATGCGTCCAAGAGATCCTCAGAGCACTGATCTTTAAGTCGTTTTGCGATTTCATCTAGGTATGGATTATTTCTCTGCTCACCATTACGTGCGCTCTAGTCCAGTCAGGAAATTGACTATCCAACACGGCAATCGGTATCTCTATATGTGAAAGAGCGTCTGCTACTGCCGGCAGCTGCAGCCGACAACTGCAGCCAAGCCGACACCTGTCCGACCAACAATTTCCGGGAAGATTGGCGCCGGGGAGAACTCCCATTATGGCTTGGAGACTCGGAACTACTGTGCTTTTTGCCGAAGGTCCTTGCCTTGTTCACTGAATGCCACTTTTTTTTATGTGAACGCACAGATTTACTTACGGTTAACGGTTCGCGACGCTCCCAAAAACCCAAGATATCACGATCACGATCAGGTTTTATTTCTGCTAGACAAAATCATCGATTGTTGCCGTAAAAAGTGTCGTAACATGAATCATGGTATGTGCACGTGGTGTGTAAACTCTTCTAGCAAGGAACTAGCCATACTTTGAGCACTGGAGCCTGATTTTGGGGCTGTTTTTTCGAGATTTCTAAATTTTATCCTGACGCAACATGGCTGGCCGACGCAATTCGGCGCTCGTCTCCCCAAAACCTTCGGACTTGGTAAAAAAAAAATGGGATCAACCCTAATCCAAAAATTACGAAGATTGTTACACGAAGTGCTGCAGGAAAAGAATTTAATCAATTAATTTTCTGTAGTAAGTGCAGTGACTGTATACCGTTTGTTAACTCTGGCATCACGGAACCCTTTGATAAACATTAAGCATTAGGCCTAACTTTCGTTTGCAAGTCTTGCAAACAAGAACGCGCGATTGCCGAACTGGCCAACCTCGTCAATGAGCTTGTGGTAGACAAAACTAGCCGCAACAAACAAAGAAGTGACAACATTAAAAGAAGAACTCAAAACGACTAAAACTGAAATGAAAGCACTGCAGGTCGTTGCCGATGTTCAGCTACGAGAAACAAACCAGGATGTAGTGGTCGATAAGCTCAGTGAGGAGGATGCGCTCAATTCAAATAAATGGTCGGATATTGTTGGGAAATCTGGTAGTGCAATAAGAAGGAAATATCACTACAGTTAATTTATGCAGTGAGCTGGTAGTTAAGAAGATCGATGAACGGGAAAAACGTAAGCTTAACGTTGTCATCCACAACATCCCAGATTCTACGGAGGTTGCTAATGATAAGAGAATCGCGCACAATGCAGAAAAATCAGGAAAGTCTGTGAAAAATTAGATATTTTTAAAGAAGTTAACATTAAAAAGTTTTACAGGTTGGGGAAAAGACAAGAAAATGGTGCAATCAATCGTCCATTGCTTGCTACTGTTCAAAATTTTGAGGAAAGACAACAGTTTTTAAATAGGGGCTACAGATGTAGACAGTTTTTCATGGAACCTGTAACTAAACAAGTGGCAATTTCGCCCGTCTTATCGAAAGACGAACGAGAAGAGACAAAAAACTTGCTCAAGATCTTGTACGAGAAGAGAAAAACCGACCCAAACTTGATTTTAAAGGAAGGGCGAATAGTAACGAAAAAACAGATGCCTCAAACCGAACACGCCACCATACAGCAAACAGTAAACCAAGTTTCATTAGACCTAAAGTCATCCTAAAGTGCATGTTCTCCAACATTCGTCACATTAGTACAAACTGGAGCGAACTTGAAATGGCTATCCAGCTTCATGACCCCGACATTGTTGGCCTAGTGAAAACTTCACTTAATGAGGACGTTCTTGATAGTGAATACTCACTGGACAATTACACAATGTTTAGGAAAGACAGAACAGGAAAACAAGGTGGTGGTGTGCTGTTTTATATCAAAACGGCTTTCCAGCCAACACTAATCAGTTCCCTAACCAGTGTGTATGATGAGGGTATTGTGTTATCTACTCGGCTGCAAGACAAAACAACCCTTCATGTTGGATGCATATACAGAAGCCAGAACAACACACCAGAAAACAATGCAGGACTAATAAACTTGTTGAAATCTGTACAAGAAAAGGATTCCATTGTTATTATGGGGATTTTAACTGTCCCCACATTGATTGGTTTACCTCTACTCATACAGCTGGGTGCCTTCCTGTCGAAAAAGAGATCCTCGCAGCAGTAGATGATACCTTTCTCCACCAAGTTGTCATGAACCTACACGTGTCACCATAGAATGTGAATCTGTCTTAGACTTAATCTTTGTCCCACGCCTGACATGATCCAAAACCTTAGTCATCATCCACCACTCGGTACCAGTGACCACATCACCCTCATTTTTTTTATGTTCTGACCTCAGGAGTTATCGGACCTACCAGAGAAACAACCACAAGGAGAAACTATAGGAAAGCAGATTTTCAAAACATTAGTCATGATCTCTGCCAGATCAATTGGCACACCGTCTTTGCAGATGCTTCACACACGGAAGAGCTGTATGGTGAATTTGAAAATGTTGTTATGTCTATTATAAACACACATACTCCAATCATCGGGCACACACCTACAACCCGGAAAAAAGGCAATCATGTCAATAAATGCTCCCTCACAGTAAGACGAGCAAAGAAAGCTGCATGGGATAATTTTACTGCCAACTGCACTGACAATAATTACAACACCTATAAAGTCAAAAGGAATGAGTGTGTTTGTAAAATTAGGCAACTGAAGGTTGAGCGTAACACTGAAATTCTGTAGACATGTAAAACCAACCCCAAACTACTTCATAAAGAAATCAGTGATCGACGTAAAATTAACACTGAAGTAATAAGGGTTAGAGATGAGAGCAGCTCACTTACCAAAACAGCAAACAACACAGCAAACGTTTTGGCAGCAAATTCTCCAGTGTTTTTACCAGAGACGATGATACCATCCCCACCTCTGATGGTGCAAATCACATTATAGAAAGAACTGGAGCCTTTGTTGTCGCACGTGAATAAATTAAGTGTAAATTACAAAAACTGGATGAAACCAAAGCGATGGGTAGCGACAACATACCTGCTATTATTTTAAATAGGTGTGCTGATGAGTTTAGTGTGCTACTTGAAATTATCTTTAACAAGTCGTTACAAGAGGGTTCACTTCCCAAGTGTGGAAAAGTGCTACAGTCACTCCAATTTTCAAAAAAGGAGACAAATCCGACCCACTAAACTATCGACCAATAAGTGTCACACCCATTATTGCAAAAGTGTTGGAAGGCTTTGTTTTAGAGGAGGTGCAGGCACATATGGATAGGTCAGGTTGGAAAGATCCCAATCAGCACGGCTTTGTTAAATGCAGGTCTACTACCACAAATTTTTTAAATGCCTATCATAACGTAGTTGATAATCTTGACAACAAAACACCTGTTGATGTCATCTTTGTTGATTTTGAGAAGGCATTTGACACTGTGAGTCACAACTTGTTACTTCACAAGCTCCAGCAGTTTGGGATATCTGGCATGTTGCATGGCTGGATATGTTGTTATCTCCATGGTAGAAGATTTCAAGTGAGAGTTGAAAATGCTACGTCAGAGTGGTGGCCAGTGCTTAGCGGTGTTCCGCAGGGCTCTGTACTTTCTCCACTTTTGTTTTCTTTGTATGTAGCCGACATCCCAGTCGGTGTGTACACAAAGAAACCCAAATTTGCTGATGATGTCAAACTTACCTGTCCATTATGTAGCACGGTTGCACAGACTGGAATCCAGTATGATCTTGACCAGCTTGTCGAGTGGGTAACAATGTGGAAACTATGTATTAATTACGAGAAATGTAAGGTGGTTCACTGTGGATACCAGAATCCTCATTACCTTTACAATCTTGGTGGTCACGTCATCCAGACCTCTGACCAAGAAAAAGATCTTGGTGTCATTGTGGACAACGAGTTCAAGTGGTCAACTCAGTGTGCAGCTGTAACAAAAAAGGCGAATCAAAGGCTTGGACTGTTACGCCAATGTATTCCTGCAGACGCATTCAGTGTTGTCTACAAAACGTACGTTAGGCCAATCCTCGAATATGGCAATTATCTGTGGTCTCCGTTCCTCATGAAAGATATTAATATTCTAGAAAAAATTCAAAGAAGAGCTACTCGGCTGGTCCCTACGTATAATAAACTCTCATATCCAGAATGGCTTACTAAACTGCTCCTACCATCTTTGGAAAAGAGAAGGAAAAGGAGTGACCTTATCGAATTGTACAAGATTCTTCATAACTTATACGACATACCCAAAGACCAGTTTTTGACCCTGCGTGAAGACGATTGGAGAGGCCACAATTTCACCATTTACAAGCAACGTATTAGATTACGGCTTGCCAGTACCTTCTTTTCACATGGACTGATCAATGACTGGAACAGGTTGCCTATGAGTGTTGTCAATACCACCAGCCTGAACTCTTTCAAAAAACAATTTGATAAATTGGTCTGGTAGTAACTTGTTTTTGTAATCCGAGGTGAACTTATGAGCTACAGGCTCCACTGTTCACTATTTCTTTATAACTTTATAACTTTACAACTTTCCAAGTGTGTGACGTAAGCAGAACTCGTATTCTCGTAATCTTAGCAGGATTCTCTCAATCTTAGGAGGTAGAGACGACGAATTGTACAAAAACAAAATTGCTATGTGGTCCGTGCTCAGGTAGAACACCTTCCCAAGGAGGTAGATCCGGAACGATTCGATCGCGTGTACGATCCCCAGGATCTCCCTCATAGTCGTAGTCCCTTTACGCTCCGATGGAGTGAGTGTTCGGGAAGTGTAGGCAAGCGGATACTCTACACCCCCGTGAGTCTGTGACAGCATTCCGCCGAGGGCTATGTCCGAAGCATCTGACTCGACGTAAAAAGGTTTAGTGAAATCTGGATTCTTCAATGTAGCAGCATTTACCATAGCCCGCTTCAGGTTATTAAAGGCCCTGTCTTCCGCCTCACCCCACTCAAACTTACAATTCTTCCTCGTTAGCTTGGTTAAGACCAAAGCCTCCCGAGCGAAGCCCACTACATGCTTCCTGTAATAATTGCATAGCCCTAAGTACTGGCGAAATTGCTTAGGGTTCTTAGGCACCGGATATAGTTCCATAGCCCTTACTTTTTCCTTATCCGGATTTATGCCATGTTGGTCAATGACAAACCCTAAAAACTTTACTGATTTCCGACCAAACAAACATTTTTCTGGTGAGAGTATCATCTTGCTTTTCCCAACCAGATCTAGTGCCTTGTCCACATGACTGATGTGTATACTAAAATCTGGGCTAGAAATTAGCGTGTCATCTAAATAAACAGTACAATAGATACCTAAAATATCAGCGAATATCTGCTGTGCCACGAACTGGAAATGTGCCGTAGCCGTCCGGAGCCCCATTGGAAGATGCTGAAAAATCCAGGATTTCGTGGAACTATTAAAAGACACCTTGTGCATATCCTTTTCGGCCAGTTTCAGCTGATAAAAGCCAAACTTGAAGTCTAGACGACTGAAATACTTAGCACCACTGAGATGCGCCATGCTCTCAGACACAGTTGGTATTGGTACACTAATACTTTCAACTGCGCTGTTCAAGCCACGTAAATCTACGACGACGAGAAATCTGGTAGGCTTTCTTTGAATTAGAAGACATGGCGACATCCAATTACTCTTTCCCTCCAGGATGATTCCGGCCCTAGCCATTTGATCAACGTACTCATCCACTATAGCCCTTTGATGAAAAGGAACTCTGTATAATCTTGATCGTACTGGCTCTGCATCACCTGTCAGAATCGGAATCTCATATCCCTCGTAACAAGTCAAATCAAATTCATGAGTTGCAAAGGTTGCTTGGTGGGTCTTCAGCATGACTAAGAACTCAACCTTTTGCTCCTCAGTTAAATCTGGGAACGTAAATTTATGTTTAATTTTGTTCCAGTACTCTTCCAACTCTTCCTCAGTCTTGGAGGGCCCTGCTTTTGCTGGGGGTGCATCTAATCCTTCAGCAACACTCCCTCCCTGCGCTGCTTGTGCGTCCGCTGTAGATACCTCGACAGGCCTTGAATCTACAGAAACTGTGTTAGGCAAGTCAGCACGTGGTGAATCCTCCTCGTAAAAAAATAATTGCAGTCGTGTAATGACCAAGGACTGTCCCCGCTTTTAATTCTATTTCTGCCCCACTCAGATTGATGCACATTGCACATAATCGGCAAAATTCCGGTAGGACTAGTATTAACCAGCCCATGTGCAATACAAACTGGAATATCCGTAGTGTTTGGCGCAAATAGTCCGCTCTGTAATTCCGGAAACGGAAAATGCAAAATTCCGGTTAGGCGGGTTTCCGCAACCGTCGGAATAATTTTGTCCCTTGATAATGACACTTCCACGTCTACATATTCATGCTTCGGTGTGCAATTCCACGTGGAACAAGTCATCAGACTCTACATTAATAGTAGCGACATGTGCGTGAACAGGCCTATACATTTCCCTATTAATAATTTCCTTGTTTTGATTATAATTATGCCACGCTTCTTCTGCTGTTGACGCTAGCTGAAATTCGAGCACACCTATCTATAAAACATTATCGGCACAATTTAAAGAAACAGCTATGTCCTTATTTGACATGAAATCAAACCCTATTACGACTGGAATGTCCCCAAAAGTTCCATCCGGCACTATAATAAATTCTTGCTCCATCGAAAAGTCACATTTTGGAATATTAGTCAAAATTTTCTGTCCCGTTCTCACCTTCTTTTGACCCACCCCAATTAAATTTACTGGGGATTCCATTGTAATTAATTGCCAATTTACGCTACTGTCTGCCATTAATTCCTTCGCCACCGAATCATAAACCAGTGTAAGTGACGAACAAGAGTCTAAAAGTGATGTCCGTGGTTTATTTCCTATTTCAAACACTAAATGTGGCCTAGAAAAAGGAACTCTTTGTTGTGCCTGTGTACTAAGAACCGAAACATTTTCATCAGAGATCGTGATGTACTCTACTCCAATAAAGATTTCATTTTCGTCTCTAGTTGCAATCTCTGCCACTAGATTTCGTTCGCAGTACCATCGCGAGCCAGGTTTCGCTCGAGCGCTTACGAGCAGATCGCCATCCTCATTTATCGATTTATTTTTGACTAAAGGTACAGTAGGCCTCCCTTCGCACTTACTGTCCCAAAACGTTAAACAAATTGTTGGCTCTTCTACGCCTTCAATAGTTAGAATCCTGATTTTCCAGTTTTTCTGTGTTAATGCCTAAAGTCCAACAGATTTACCTGTTTCAATTTCTATTTCAGTTTTGAAAAATGACTCATTTGTATGTTTAAACTGCACTGTGCACTTTTTGCCTAAGAGTGCCAAAACAACAGGTTTATTTGTATCGATGCAGTTTAATTCAGTATGAAAAACAGTCGAGTCGATTCCGTCCTCAAATAAAGTTACAACTACGGAATCACAGTTTAAGCCATACTTTTCGTCAACTGTCTTTAATGCTGCAGAAATTCATTTGTTAATTCCAAATTATTTTCTTAGGAAGCTGCAACATATCTAGATGGAATTTTACCAAAATAAGAAGCCAAACGTGGAAGTGCTAACGTTCTAACTGGCAGAGATATTTTTTTGCTGATGCCAATCGACATCAGAATATAGTTTTGTGAATAATGTATCCGCCTGTGTACCTGAAAATACACGTACACAAATTAATCCGATTGAGTTTGTTTTCTTCCCCCTGATTGATGTGTGGCAGGAATTTCGGCATGAACAGCACTTACATTTACGTCATTCGAATGATCTAAACTTTGGTGCAACCTGCCCTGTAGCCCTAGATTCCTCCTATCTAGGCTATCAACCCGTTTTTTGACTGATTCTCTCCCATAAAAATTCTCCCCATTACCGTCATTTGTTTTCACTGCCGACACCTGATTTTTCTGGAACCCATTGTTGTTGAACTGCCCAGAATTTTGCTGTTGTTGCTGGTTGCGATACTGTAGGTTGCCATTATTATTATTATTTTGCCTCTGGCCACGACCAGCATTGCCACCACCATTATTATTCTGCCCATAGCTTTGTTTATATCCCCCGTTAAACTGTGAGTTATCCCTGTAACCATCATTACCATAATTCTCGTTGGATTTAGTACCACGTCCACCTCAAAAATTTCCCTTTCCTATGTAGCCACCTCTGTTACCTCTAAAATTGTTGCCATTTTGTCTCGTCAATTGGCCCCATTCCCATACCTTGCCTGATTTTTCTGTCTTACCAGGTTTAAATTTTCTGGCTTAGTGCGGCAATCCCTTTTCAAATGTCTGAATCCTAACACCTAAAACAAGAACGACTGTCCCCCAGATTCGGACGAACTGCATTCACCCTAATTTCATTAACCCCCGCTTTTGCTGAAGACAGTCTGTTTACATTCTTTTCTAAATTTTCTATTTTATCCACCAGGGTGCCTATAGCCAAGTTATTTACCCCCAAATCTGACTTCCCATCTGTAGCTGATTCCCACCTGTAGCTTGGGCTTCCCCTTTTTTAACAGCCTTTTGTGTATCCCCCGTAAACCCTTCCAAAACTGAACACTTCCAAATCGCCTCATTATACATTTCCCTAAACATCCCTGGCTTCCTAGATGAAATATGAACTTCCAACTCCGGAGGGAGCGCATGATGAAAATCACTACGCAAACCCTCATTCTTACACCTTAATTTATGCTTCCTGTCACCAGTATTATCCCCTGGTTTAATTCGCCAAACTACTGCTGCCATAGACTCCAACCGAGTCGAAAATTCCTCTATTGACTCCCCATTCTTCATTGGCGTCCCAAAAAAATTATTTAAGGTTATTCCTTCCCCCGCACACCCAAAACGATCCACTAAAATCTCTTTAAACCCATCGCAGTTATCTGAGTTTGCAATGTGTGGGTTCATCGCTAAATATTTTGCTACCTGCCCTGTGCACTTACTACTTGCCACCGCAACAAGTTCCCAATCCAAATCCAGCAAATTTTCCACCATTAAAGAAAAAGTAAAAACATATAAAGTGTCATCCCCGCAAAACGGAAGCACTGCTCGTTTAGCTGCACTTATTTCCTCCCAAAGTCTCTTATCACGAAAAACGCAAACGATTCGTGTAGGAAAAGATGCGTTTTCCGCCAGGACAGATACAGTGCACCGACTTCAGTGGCCTTACCACCGTCTTGGCTGGCATTCAGACTGAAATGGCAGAATTTCGGGCAGCTTTGAACCAAAGTGTCATCCAACGAGAAACGATCGATGCTGATCCTGCGATGTCAAGCAAGAAATCGTCAATATTTAACTCGACCACGTGCAAGGGCCCCATGGGAATTGGTCAATGACCGGCGGAACTGGAAGGAAACATTGAGGATCCAGGAAAACCAGGTGAGACGAAAACGATTTATAAATCATGCGCGACAAGGCCTATTGAGACAAGGAGTACTGGGGAAGGCAGCATGGCGCTTCCACGCGAATCAATGCCACATGAGACACTACGCAGCGAGGACTTGAACAAGCAGTATGTGCGAGCTGTGAAGAAATTTTCCAGCCATCCAAGTAAACAACAGGGAAATGTAGGAAATCTTCTGATCAGTCACCAAACCCACAAGAACGAAGCTAATAACGAAGTTAATAACGAACCTATGCTTACTAAACCAGGTAATAAGGACAGCAGTGCCTGGAATGAAGTTCAAAACAAAAGGAAAAAGTCCCGGGTCTAACCATAGTTGGTAGCTAGACCACAAGAAATGGTTTCTGGGATCAAAGGAGTTCCAAGACCGCCAGGTAAAGGAAATATTTTCGTTGGCAGGTGCCATCCCACTGTCGAAGAGAGTGAACTATTCAGCTACTTGACTGGCGAAGGGGTTGGGCATGTTGAAGTCCTAAAAGTGCCAACAAGAAGCAAAATCTACTCCTCCTTCTGCCTTCGAACTGAGAAGGAAAATCTTGACCTTATAATGAAACCGGAGCTCTGGAACAGCGGTATTGAGGTACGGAAGTGGCAAGGCCCAATCCGGCATTTATACGCAAGCAGGACTAAGCCCCACCATGAAACTGACCATTCAGACACTGAAGTGATATCCAGTTCTACGCCAGTTGTGGATGACAACAATTCGGCTGCGGGAAAAATTTCAATGTTTTATTCGGCTTCTGCTGAAACAGAGGTGAACATTGCAAGAGCGTCAGCTCTTACTAAGGCCGCCACACAGCTTGATGGTGTGGTAAGAGCCCCACCCAAACCCCCCACCCCAACAACCGCAACAGCTCCCAAGTTGGGAGAAGACACATCATCTCTCCCAGTAGCAGAGACAGGAAACGTGGAAGCTTCTTCCTTCAACACAGAAGATACAGATACAGCAGGTTTAGAGGAAGACTTAATCGCCAAGCCCACTTCAAAACCAAGGGCTAATAACAAAACCCACCCCAATGACCAATTAGGCGGCAACAACTCTTCGATTCTGGATGGACATGGACACAGCAGTCAATGACTAGTACACCAGTGTCTTATGTACAATTGCCAGGGTTTACAATCCAAGTACCACGAGCTTAAATTCATTGCAACTACTATGAAGCCAACTTTTGTACTGCTGACTGAAACATGGTTGGATGATTGTATTCTTGATGGGGAATTACAGATGGAAAACTATGTACTGTACAGATGTGCCAGGAGAGAGCAACAGCATGGTGGTGCTGCGATTTATGTTGACAGCAACATCTGTGTGGAGTACATTGACTGTTTCAGATATGATTTGGCTGAGGGCATTAGCCTCACTTTCAAGCTTTTTGGAGAAAGAACTACAGTTTGTTATTGCTACCGCAGCAGTTACAACAGCGATAACAGCAATGCTGCGTTAACCCCTTGGCGACCAGCCCCAGAAAACGATGTTGTATCCCAGAAACCAGGTTTTTTTGTAGCGCAAGAAAGCCCCCAAAATAAGTGCAAAAACAAATGTCGTCGCTTACCTTTTTTTGATGTAGCTGTTGAAATTGATTTTAGTCTTTTAATCCAAGGCTTTTTACACATTGCACATCGCTGCACGTTTTCTGCACATCACTGCAGAATGATGCACTAAGAAATGGTGTAGGGCTTCCTACTAATTTAGGCCTACACATACAAAATTTACTGCATTTTACTGCACTTTTTTCACTACACAACACCGTGCAACTGTAAATTATTGTGCAAGTAAAAATCATGGCACAATATTCTTGCTGTTTTTGGAACAAATTCACTTCAAATGTATTGAACACATTTTCCTCGTGCTGATAAATATTCAGTATAATGTTACTGTCGCTTGCAAGTGCGGGATCCGAGAAACGCAAAAACTTTAAAATAGATATAAATCGATTTCTGCTCATCACTTCTTTTACGTAACAAGGTGGGCCAGTCACAAGCAAACTTTTAGACAAATACTCAGCAATTTTTGGCAGTTTAGTAAGCTTCATCAGAAGCAAAAATAGAAGAAAAACTGTCATATCTGGGCCACTACGTGCGCAACTTTAAACTACATACTTTACGTTTTTTTTTTGCTGGATTCGTGGCAAAATACGCAGCTGCTCGTTTGTTTGTCCAGTCGCACAAATATCCAATGATTTTGCCCGTCATAAACACTTTCAAACATTCTATTGGGGTTCTCAATATAGAAATCCCGTAACTGGATGAAACCCTTCGTACGGTGGTGTAAAGTCGGGTACACTTTCTCTACGGCGATCACCAAACGGATCACTGAGCATTTCTCAGCCGTCAACAACAACAGCCGAATTTTGCGCTGCATCGTAGTCACTTTCGCTAAAACTTTTATCCTATGAATTGCTAACTTCCAATCCATCCCAGTAAATATCATTTACGTCCTCTTTAGAACTGTCCTCATCACTAATATTTCAATTACGAGCCGCTGCATAACAAGAGAAGTATGTCCGAAACTCCCGCTAGATAGGCCTAAACTCCCACTTGTTACGACGTCAGCAATCGATGACGTTTACAACGATTCGTCTCTACGATTCGACCACATTTTGTTTACGTCATGATCACGTGATTACAAGACAATATATTTAGAAGATGTAGCACAAGCCACGAGGCTTTGTTTCTGCCGAACCAGACTTCCCTCTGACGTAATAAAACTCCACACAAGCTGAAGAGCTTGACTACGAACGCATGCTCGTAGTGGTTCATTCGTAAGATGTGCCGTACTACGAGCATGCGTTCGTAGTGGTCGCCAAGGGGTTAAGGGAGTGGGTCGCCGCAAAGGTCTTGCTTAACTGGATTTGTGCTGGTGACTTCAATCTGCCCAAAATCAACTGGAATCCCGAAGCCCTCGAGTATGGAGCCAGCCAGGTCGTACGGGAATTTCTCGACTTTGCTCTCTCACATAACTTGGGACAACTCATTGACTTTCCCACGAGAATTGTCAAAGGACAACAGCCATCTACGTTGGACATTGTATTCACCTTAGAATATGTTTATGGCTCTGGACAGTGTTCTCTCCCCTCTCTGGGGAAGGCAGATCACCAGGGTATTCTCTGGATGGTGCAGTATTCAACCATTAAGGAACCTTCTTCACACACCAAAGGGGAGACAATCAAACAGGGTGTGAAAAGAAACTTTTTCAAGGTTGACTTTGGGGCTATCAACAAGGCGCTGTCAAATGTTGAGTGGGCCTTGATCTTTCCCTCAGACGCGGACATTGCCGAAGATTGGAGGAAATGTCAGGAACTTGTTCACTTGCTATTAGACTGAAACGGAAACTCTGGCGGAGATTTACGAAGACCAAACGTTTAGAGGACTTTAGTAAATTCAGGGAACAAAGCAATAGGGTCGTGGAACGGCTGCGCTCAAACAAGCGGAATCAGCTCCATGATGTCATAAAGGACATCAAAAGCAACCCTAAAAGATTTTTTGGCTACCTTAACAGTAAAAAGGAAGTGAAATCGACCACCATCAGTCTGGTGACTTCACAGGGCCACACCATTCAAGATGGGAAAGCGGCAGCAAATGAGTTCGGCATCAAATTCCAGACGGTCTTTCATGCTAAGGCTGCACCTGTCCTGGTACATGGGCCACTGCGCGAGACCTGTATCTCCAATCAATGATGCTTGCTGCACTGAAAAACCCTAATTCGAACAAGGCAAGTGGACCAGACGGCATCCCCAACAAATTTTTGAAAGAATGTGTGGAGAAGCTAGCAGAGCCACTGGCCATGCTTCTATCTAAGTCCTTCAGTCACGGCTTGGTACCGCAAGACTGGAAAAGGGCCAACATCACGCCCATCTACAAAAAGAAAGGATCTAGGCTCTCAGCACTGAACTACCGTCCAGTGAGTCTTCTCCCTTGAGTAAGTAAGGTTTGTGAAAGGGTCTTTTTGGCTGAACTTAATCAGGAACTTGATGAACTTGGCATATCCGACAACACTCAACATGGCTTCGTGCCCGGTAGGTCGTATATGACAAACCACCTTATTGCTAGAAACCAATGGACGAAGGCAGTCGATGAGGGCAAGGCGGTCGACATCTTCTTTGCTGATGTTGAAAAGCCTTCGATACTGCGGTACATGGCATCCTTATCAACGACCTCTGCTCCCGCGGGGTTAGTGTTGAAAAGGTTAGATGGATCTCCGGCTTTTTAGAAGTCAGAGAGCAGAGAGTTATCGCCAATGGGAAGCTTCTGAATGGTTCCCTGTTACTTCTGGTGTGCCACAGGGCTCAGTGATCGGCCCGAAGCTGTTTGTCCTTTACACGAGTGAATCACATGCAGCGCTCCAGGGCGACTGCTACAAGTGTAGGGACAGATCCGGCAGGACTGCTAGGTGATCGTCAGGGACACTGGACGTAATAATTATGGCAGTGAATGCTGCTTTAACTCCATGGACCTTGCCTGCTTGACCTCTCCCTCAGTTTGCCTTTCTCTCCAAGCAACTCACTGTTGCCCTGAATTTAATGTTATTCTGTAACAATCTTGGACAACAACAATGTAAAATACTGTAAATCAATTCATGACCATTGTAAGCTCGAGGGTTGCCTTGCCAACAATGTAACCATGCTGTTTAAGGGCAACAATTGCCCAATAGCTCTCCTCCCATTCCAATCCAACCAAGCCAAGAGTGAGTCTTATTTTTCGATTGCTAACTAGAAATTATCCTCCAATTTTCTCCTCCCATGGCCCCAATTTAAGTCAGCATGCCCCCAATATTTTCACTGTTATTCACCCCATCACATTTGTAGTTATGCAGGGTTACCTTGAGGCAGGCGAGCTAAGACACCATATAATCCTGAACAAGTAAAACATCTTTGGCAAACTCCTGTAGTAATTACTGTTTCATAGCTTCACTGTTCCACCAAACCAACTCATTTACATTTCCGCCCGAACGTAGTCCCGTATCCCTGCACAAGTTTGCAGATGACGTCAAAGACTCTAAAAAGATCGATGAAAAGAGCAATGCCAACCTGCTTCAAAACGATATCAATCTTCTTCAAGCCTGGTACACCGCCAATGGCATGAGGCTCCACCCTGAAAAGAGTTTTGTTATGCATATGGGGCATAAAAACTTGAATAAGCCTTATCATCTGCACCATTCAAGACTCAAGGCTACCGACCAAATCAAGGATCTGGGCGTTATTATGGCGTCTGACCTGTCTGTAAGCAAGCAATGTGCTGCTGCTGCTGCTAAGGCTAAGCGAATGGCTGGCTGCCTCTCCAGACATCTATCCAGGCTTTCTCCTGAAAACTTTGCTAGAGTTCATAAGGTTCTCATCCGGCCACTTGTGGAGTTCTCCAGCGCAGCATGGGTTCCCTGGTTACAGCGAGACATTCAGTTGTTGGAGAGCGTGCAGAGAGTTGCTTCGCGTGTACTCATGAAGGACAAGGTGGGCTACGAGGAGCGGTTGAGGCTGTCCAGGCTGCCAACTCTAGAACAGAGACGAAAGAGAAGCATGCTTATTGAGTGCTTCAAAATTCTCAAGAGACATTACAAACTGGACCCTAACGAGTTCTTTACGATGGCCACCACCACTAACTTAAGAGGAAACTCCCTCAAGCTACACAAGCCACACAGCAGACTTAATGCACGGAAATATTTTTTCTCTGTTACCGTTATCGATGAGTGGAACAATCTTCCAGATGATCTGTGTTGGGCCAGCTCAACTAACTGCTTCAAGGCAATGTTGGACAGGCACATGGCGCAGCATTACTCCCCACGGGGCATGGCTACAAGTCACGGACTTTGCCATATTATGAACTAAACTAAACTAAACTATCACCCGAGTTCCTATTTGCCGCTAAGCTATGAACTGCGTCTGAAATCATTTGCAACGAAGCATTATGCCTATCGTCTGCAACCCGCATGCAAGAAGAGAGAGTTCGTCCCAAAATCTGTTCCATAGCCCCCTCATCAATTCCACCACTTACCTGGTACGATTTATGTCTATTTGTAGTACGCGAGAGACCATCCCTGCCTCGCATTAAACCTCTCGGGGCAGTTGGCCTTCTAACTCTCTGCCTACCTCTATCAGCATTACTGCTGGTTTCGCTACGAACCGGCAAACGGGACCGCGTTCTCCTCAAGTTAGTAGGAGAACCGCCGTCCCGTGCTCCGTCGCCCATGTCCATGCCATCCGAATCCGACTCCGCACTTTGTTCCCTATCCCCTGGAAACATAGGAGTACTGGTTGAAATTTAGCTTATATCTACAAAATCATCCCTGTTTAGAGGCTTGGTTATTACCCGACCCCTTGATGAACGTTTAACCGCCACTCGAGTAGTTTTGCCTCTTGTTCTAGGCATTATGAAAGATCCAAAAGTACTTATATTGTCCAAAGAATTATAAAAAACTGTTGGCCCACTTTAAATCCCAATCAACGATAATAATCTTCCTTCGTAATTAATTTCCACCAAACCACCAATTGTTTCAACACAACACTGCACTATCCCTCCAAAAATTATATCAACCGCGCACTTTTTCCAATATATGCCACAATTTCCAACCAATAATCTACTTCCAATCCAACACTAAATCGACTTTCCCAATTAGTATGCAACACTCCCAAACACTTCCCAAATTTCAATAATCAATTCAACACAATCCAGCATAAATCAATTTCAATTCAACACAAACAATCAGTTGCAACCAGGAATCAAGACTCACAACTTCCTTTTTTTTTTAATGTACCCTTCAAAAATCACTAAAATCCGCACAAAATCCACTTGCAGTCTCAATAAATCACCAACAATCTAAATTTCAGCACGTCAAAATTTCGTACTATAGCCTAGGCTAACAAATCAATACCTCTCAAAATTTCCTAAACTTTTTCACGTTAGGCGTGGCTTACTTCTGCACCACTGTTATGGTTTTATATTTCAGCAATACTGCAATATAAGCCATAATATGTCAGGATGTTACATGTTACACTGTATCAATAATTGTAGAATAAATCACACAACAACCATAGAATGCTAACCTCCTTCTTTACTGTTTAGAATAACCCACTACAACAAATAGTTAAAAGGTCTGCACTAAATCACACAGCCAACTACTTATTGAGTATTTTAAATTAAACACTGATAAAGGTTGACACCTAAACCTAGAGTTCCCTCACTCTAACCTCAAATCACTTGACACCTACGTTATTTAAATTAATGGCCAAACGGTATTAAATCAATTTCGATCCTATTAATTAATAATCACTCTGATTCCTGCTTGCTTAATAATAAGCAATCAATAACACTTCGATTATACTCATCTGCTATTAAGTCTGGCTCGCATCTTGCAGAGAAGCCAAGTTGCTCGCCACCCAACAGCCTTGAACACAGCTGATCGGACCAAATGAAAGGAGGCCCTTCCTCGCTCTAAGACGCCGCACAAGAGATGGATAGCCTAGTTCGTGTCTCTTGCTCTGCTCTAATTCCCTTAATTTGTGTTTCGAAATACAACCACCCAAATATGTCTTGAGTTCTCTAGAACTCTTCCCGTTTATAGGCAAGATAAATGTTCGTTCTAGTTATTTGACTGACTGAATGCCGATACTGCTAACTCCAGCTAAACTGCTGCTTCATATGAATTTTCTTTATATGTCACTGCTTCTAATAATTTATCGTGTGTCAACCATTTACCTGAATGCTTTCTGTAATGTTATATTCCAGTGACCATTTGACCAGAATAAGCAATATTATCTAGGATGGCATAAGGGCAATCAATTGTATAAAACACTAATTATGCACTAAATATGTAGGTTAAATAATGAGCAATCATTCATCTAATACTGGGCCTTTAATCGACACTCCAGCGTACACAATATTGACCCCATAATATATCCAATTAAATCAATGACAGATTGTTATGATTTGATGTATCGATTACATTTATTCGGCAATGAGTCGAATGAATGGCATTACGGATTAAGTCGAGCGGAAAACCTAATCATTATTATATTCTCTAAATTAAATTAGGGAATCTCGGGTTAATTTAGTAGCGTATGTATTGGTACTAGTTAAGCTTAAACAATCATAGCTATTGCTATTGAATCAGAATACTTAGCTGTATAATAGAAGCTTGGGTGAGGCTATCGGCACTTGGCTTAGATTGGCGGCGAAGCCCCATCACCAACTGCGGCACGGCTTACTGTGGCCTGGCGTACTTCGAATCGGGACCTTCGGAATTTGACTGGCGTGAACTAGTTAGCAACTGTTGAGCGGCTGATGCTCGACTGATATCACGCATTCCGAGGGTCGGCTTAAATACTGTAGCGTTATCATTGAGTGTTGTGCTCTGCCTTCGACCTCGAGTTGGCAACGATCTGGCCAAGGTCGTTCAAGGCTGAGTAGTTTCTCTACCCTCGGTAATTATGTTGCCAGCTGTTTGGCCTAGTTTTTTGCTCTGGCTGGGGGAATGAAAGAAAACAAGCGTTACTGGCTATGTTTTTTCAACGTTCAACCTTTTCCCTTTGAAATCTTGTTTCTTGCGGCTTCACATTTTGAAGAAAAGTCACTTTATAGCCAAACGTGACTGCAATTTGCTTTTTATTGGCAATTTTGTGATTACAAATAAAATGGAATTTCCATGGTTTGATTCGAACAGTACTACTTGACATTGTCAAATTTAATCACTTTCTGGTAGTACCAATGGCAACAAGATTTCATCGGAATACACAGTCTTCACAAAATAAAATATCATAGGCATGCTACATTTATGAGTCGCCTAGAAACTTGTCTGTTTCTGAATACAATATCACAT
The DNA here is from genome assembly GCA_023313725.1 of Lithobius niger. Classification (NCBI taxonomy): domain Eukaryota; kingdom Metazoa; phylum Arthropoda; class Chilopoda; order Lithobiomorpha; family Lithobiidae; genus Lithobius; species Lithobius niger. The sequence goes on from JAHWFP010026031.1 coordinate 94,453, forward strand.
GTTTGGTCCCGTGCCGGGATTCAAACTGGCGACCAAGTTATCAAAGTCAGTTCCAACATGCTTTTTTTTTCTTATGCTATATTTTCATGCTACATAGTAACAAATAAGCATTAGGATAAGGGAAGGGACAGGATACCTGTTTTGTTACCCCGTTAAGTCGCATTCACTTAACCTTCATTTAAGTGTCATCTAATGTTATTCCCAATGAAAAAATTTTTATGACTGTGTGCCCATTGCGTACTTAATATTCAAATTTTTTTCACGTACTCCACGTTTTGGTAATATCGTTGTTAGTGTCTGTAATTTGACTCTTAAGTTTCATTTTCAAACAGCATAACGAGTATTCCAACTCATTATATATGCGGCTCGTTTGATGTGGTGTGTAAAATATATTTTATGTTTGCTTGTATTTGTTACACCCATTTGACTATACGAGACAGTTCAGACTAAACCGTGCAGGAAGCTGTCAATCGTAGCTTTTAAGAAAACAATTGTATTCGTGTTTGTCTGTTTTCCCTTTTGACTACCACATGACAGTTTAAACTGACCATTACAGAAAGCCATCTATCATGGCATTTTAAGGACCTTGTTCATGTATATGTGTCTTAACCCATTTTGACTATCATGTTCAGGTCGAACCTAACAGTTAATGTTCTGACAATAAACATGAGTTTTAGAATTTATTGCGTTTCCTCATAATAAATATGTTATACTACAGGATGTGATTGGCACAATCCTTGAGCCTAATGTTGTGAGCAGCTCTAGTGACTCGTATTCGTTACTAGAGTGAATGTTATACAATGATTTGTCTGTAAGGCTATCGCCTTTAACGAGCTCTTTTGCATGGCAAAAGAACCGTTATAACCTGTGCTACCTCATTGGTTCTCCTGAACATAAGCAACCAATACATAGGAAAGTCAGATGCTGGAATTCTAAAATTCCAGTAACCTACAATTTAAAATAAAATCGAAATGCAGCAATCATACAACATCTTTTTTTTTTCATTTGTGCTGCTAATTTGTTTCTGATATGCAAGCTTCCAATAAACATACTGTCATAGAAACTATTTTGCAGTATCTGAGCAGTGCAATTGCACTTTTAACTTAGAATATGCAGAGACATCCCTATGCCTGCTATCGTTAATGTTGAATATCTTGTTCAGAGCGATGTTGCACCGCTTGTGTGGTGGCTAGCACCGGTAGTCACTTTAACTAAATTTTTTTTTCATTTAAGGGGACGAAATTTTGATCTTTCGAATTCCACGTCACTGAGTGACAGATGTAACTACAGTCCTAGTTCCCCTGGGTGAATCAAATAATACGAGTTGGCTAGACTCCATCATTTTCGCTAGGTTATAAGTCTGCACTTACAACACTAAAGTTCACATGCGGCTGTTGCCAATCAGGAAAAAGTTTCCAGCATGTGGTAGATCTTTCAGGTTTTTCACTACAATCTGAGTAAATGTGTGTAATCTGTTCCTTAGGAATTTACGTGTAAGGTACTTTTAAACTTAATGTAACCACTGAATTGAACTTACTTCTGGCGTTCCAGGTCTTAAGCGTACCTCACCCTTTAACAAGTTGAATTCACATGGTGAATCATTTTATATAAATAACGTTAAGTGTGCATTACCATAGGTAACGGCAATATTTTCCAGTTAATAAGCTTTACAATGAGTAACAGCAATGTTTTCCAAGTTAAGAAGCTTTACAATGAGTAATAGCAATGTTTTCCAAATTAGTAAGCTGTACAATGAGTAACAGCAATGTTTTCCAAGTTAATAAGCTTTACAATGAGTAACAGCAATGTTTTTCAAGTTAATAAGCTATTTTGTGTTGCCCCATTAACTTATGAAAATTCTATATTCAAGTTTGCATAGTAATGGTATTTAATTTATGTGTGTCGTGGCAAGGAGGGTGGGGTGTATAATTTACAATGATGTTTTCACCACAAGGCTAGGAATCACTTATCTTTTTATTCATTAGTCCTGGATCATGATGGAATGATCCCTGTTCTATGATTTAGCCTCTTTTCTCCATTTATCTGCCATCCTGACACTTTACCACAATTCACCGTATGTTGCACAATATTTTGTGAAAATACATGAATTTTGAACTACACCAGTTATGCTACATTCAGATATATTTGTAGGTTATCTGAAACATATCACAATTATTCACAGTTTGTATTTGTTAGTGACATTATACATAAATTGTTATTCATGTATCAAAATATTGTTCAGAATTTTCTTTCTTATATCAAAGAATAGTTCTGTATTTTCCCAGTATGGAGTGAGATTGCTAAAGTTAACTAATTGGGTGGCTAGCAAGCTGTTGTAATGGTCAACAGTGAGGCATCCTGACCTACTTCGACCATCTCTTTCACTTGTGGATGAGTGCAATTGAGTCACTCTCTCTGCTGAGGGAAGGGGGTGGGCAATAAACGAAAGTGGTCGGTTGGTTGAAAGGGTTGGGGCACGGCTCTGGGCCATGTTGGCTTGATCTGACCTCAAAATGCAGCCTGGTCGAGGCAATGTAAACAATAGCTGATGGTCACTATATGAGCAGAGGGGATGAGCTAGGTCCCTGGGAAAAAGAGACAGCCCCTTTTTTCGTGACGTCAAGCCTGAACTTTGCACCCATTGGTTTTGCCAATGTCCGTTTTTGGGTCACATTTTCGGACTTGGGAAAATTTGCCGATTTTACCTGCATACGAAGTTGTGTACTTACACCTAACTGTTTGCTTTCGCTTTTCTGCTCCCCAATCTCCTTCGTTTAGATCCACCACAAAAGAAGAGGAGGGTGACCCCCAAGGAGGAGAGGAGCGTGGCTGCTAATATGTCATGCTACATGAAAAAGTTCTTGTGGTTGTTGTCGGTGAACTTACTATTGTTTGGTGCGTGTCTGGATCATTACCAGTATTGCGAGAGGGCGCCCGCTTTATTTCAAGAGTGCCCTCATCGTTCCGTAGAGGAGACACCTTATTTACAAATGCTACCCGACGAGGATCCTTTAGACTATGTCTTACGACTCTTTTTTTATGGAGGTCATATTGGAAAACCCTGGACAAAATATTTTGGTTGATGGCGTTCCGCTTGAAGAATCCTCTCAATCTCAACAACTTCAGCTAAAATCGCACTTTTTAACATGTAGTCCCATAACGGTAAGGCAATGCCTACATTGCCGTTATGTGACATTTCCGCCGTTTCCTCATTGAAACGAAGAGTTTGCATCGTATTTCTGGCAGGCGGTCAACGCTGAAAATGTGTTCTTTATGCAGCAGAACTTACATAGAGCGCTGGCCCAATATGAAGAAACCGCCCGTCAGCAGGAGGCTTTCCTGCTGAACAATGATCTGCCTGACGATCTTGCGGAACTCTTCCCGGACTACCTGTTAGAGGATTTGCCGCCACTTCCGGACCTTATCCGCATCGTACATGTTCACGATCCAAACGTCCCAAACATCGCCGATGCGGGAGCATCCAGCAGGGGCGTCCAGCAGTGCCGGCACCCCGGTCCCTGTGGGAACGACTGTCCAGTATGTCACAATGGACAATATGGCAAGAAAATTGTTATTCATCTTTATTTTCTGCTGTCATTATTATTATTTTAAAAAAATCATATAATATTCATATTTAATATTTATTTCAAATTTTCATTCACATAATGATTATAAAATATTACTTTTTGACTAGCTGGAAGTGGAAATGATAATGCCAAATTTGTTTGTGCAAAATATTTCCGATTGAACAATTTCCATAATCTCATTTAAATATTATCGCAATATTATGCGATTTAAGCTTAATTATTGACTGTAACAAGTCTAAAAAAAATCTAATGCGATATATGCATTTGAAAATACATTATTGCTGTTTGAGCAAAGAGATTTGCCAGTATTGACAATTACTTTTTTTTCGAAGTGTTTTTAGTTTTAAATCAGTGCTTCTCAAAAGTAAAATTAAGTTAATTTGAAGAAAATGCTTATTTTCACTTATACTGGTATAGGCTCTATAAATTTTAGGCCTTTTGGTAAGTTACATTTACATGAAATGGTATAAAATCATTTTTTATTCATTTATGTGTTATTTTATTAACAACGTGGCGCTAATTATTTGAAGCACTGGAAGACGAATTTGTACGAACTAGTCTTAAAAGAAAATGCAATTGCAATTTTACGATTTCATGATCCATTTCCTTATGGATGTGAAATGCAAATATTGATTATTATTATTAATTTTAATTTTTTAATTCTTATCCTTTTGGATGTAAAATTTAATTAGTATAGCATAGCTATATGCATTGTTCGTCCAACTTCCGTTTTACAATATTTTTTGATACAATTTGGTACAATTTAGTAACCGTAACTTTTTACATGGTACTTATAATAAAATAAGGTAGAATATTAATTTTTTTAATGTTCGGTAAACATCCAGTTAGAATTGGAGATGTAATTTCGCTAAATTTGTTGTTTTGAACTATTACCCGCAACGAGTGCGGTAGCGCGAAGTAAACTCTAAGATTTAGGCTCTATGCGCGTAGGAAAATTGTGTTTTCCGCTGCGTGTTCGAACTCTAAAATAGTTGTTTGTAAAGCTATAGAGTAATGTAACAGAATGGTTTGCTAGTTTTACTCTAATTCAGATAAATTATTAATTTTTCTGTTAACAGGTGGGGGGTTGGATTACTCACAAAGTTTTCATGCGTTGTACCATAATTATTTCGGGAGAAAGGATATGTTCCAGCTATCAATCATACGCTCGAACATAATAATCCCGTATACAACTTTTACAGTGATTTCCCTCCATATTGTTCTTATGAACGTGAGAGAAATTAAGGTAACAACATGTATCGCTTTATGCAAAAGTTTATACTTACGATGAACCAATTTACATGTCAATTTCATATACATACATAATTTTATGAATTGAATTTTAATCTTTGTCGTTCAATTTTCTTTATTTAAGAGGGAGTGCAACTCCTTTGGTTATCTCAATTCTGTCTACTAGATGGCACCAGCATCTACAACGTATTTCAGTTACGATCTTATTTCCACTTTTTCTCTGTTATTTTCCAACATAATATAGTCAAACTTGTTTTTAATGAAAGAGAATCGAATTGCCTAGCGAAGTGTGGAGGCAAAATTATCTAAAATATATTTTTGTACTTTGGAGCAATATTTTAAGGTTGGCTGATTGAAAGATAAATAAAAACTGTAAACGTACTTTCCATCCGATATCTATGAATTAAATCCTTTTCTTCATGCAGGTGTTGTTTGAAAAAAACGTACCTACTCTAATCGGATTCGAACGCATAACGGGTGTTAAAAGTGACGAAGCATGCTCACAAAGAAGGACTGGATAGCACTTCCAGCGCTCGTCAGATCTGTGCGTTCGGAAATCTGAGCCAAATGACGTTTCATATATGTATGGAATGCTATCGACGTAAAACTGTGGCATAATTCATTGCTAATTGCAGCCGAAAACCCATCTTTCCCGTTCTTGGATTGCATTAGTTGCCCAAAAGAGTGGGAGAACTAGAAAGTAATAGTATGTTTATGTTCTTGTAACGTGAAACCTGGATAAAAACAAAATCTTGTTCAAAAATGATTTATAAAGGCAGAAAATGCTGCAAATAATACTAGGTTAAAAAAACATGCCACTTTCCGAGGATTAGTAAAAGTTTTTGTGTTGTGATTTGTCGGTTGTTTCATGTTACATTATGATTGGACTGGCAGCAGTAGCTAGCAAACCCTGCAATTCCAATGTGAAATTCTGTGTATTTATTACTTATAATGTATTATTTGTTTCCAGCTGGGGAAATATTCCCCCCCCCCACTGACTCCATAGTTTGTCAGTCCCACCCTCTCGACTGAATAGTTGCCACTGTAGAATAATTGTAATCCCCCCCGATAATTCCACGATTCCGAATAATTGTTCGTCCCCCCCCCCCCTTCCTATCTCCCCCTTTTGATTCCATAATTGTACCTCTGCTGAATATTGACGTAACGTTTGGTTCAGGAGCGTCATATCAAAATCCGGAAGATACAGTAGAAAATAATGCACGACCCATCCGACCTGGAAATACAACCGACGAAAATGTTTTTTTTCCATCTTATGGTATTTCTATTCGCTCTAACGGTAATATTTTCTATCTGAGCGTAGGATTTTTATTTAATCTAGTGGGAATTTTGCTTTCTACATAAAGGGAATTTCCCCCATGTTATTAGAATACCTTTCACAGTAGTTACTACTGCTAAGAGCGTCATTTAAAACACGCTGTAGAGTCGCCTAAGAAAAAATGCAACCGCGAATGCTGTACCACTACGGTGGCTGACGGCGGAGCCTCGCCCCCCTCCCGACTCTCTTTATGTACGAGACTTAAGTTTGTTATGTACGCGTTTCATAAGCGCTTCTTTTAGCGTACTTATTTTCCCCACCGGCCTTTTTTTTCCTAGATGTTTTTATGACTGTCATTATGTTGTGACCGAAACTGCAGCAATGCACGGGAACAACAGTAATTACCAAAACTAAACACGTATCAACAAATGCAAAAATATGTAAGTCTACTTTGGATTAGAAAGAAAAAAGTGAGGAGGGATGTTCTACAAATCAAAGAGGAGGGTAGCCAGTCAGATAGCCCTGACCTGGAGTGATTATCTTTCTACAATTTCATAAATTTACAACTGAGGGAGAAAATGGGTCGAAAAGCAAATCGATTTCACTCCATACCCATCGAAATTAAGAATAAAGTCGATTTCTAATATAAAATTGAATTTGTCACGGGATTTGTTTTCCGTATAATGGGAATGTTTTTAAAAATTGTAAAGAAATGTAAAGGATATAACCAAACTCAAACCATTTGCCATAAAAAAAAACGTATACGGTGGCTAGAGTGGATACTTGAAGGCATAGAGCGGGCACAGTGGACACTTCCCTTCCACCGGCGCTGCCAGCGGATGTTTCCCTCTCTCTGGCACCCCTGAAACTTCACGAAGGGGGGGGGGGGGTGGCTAGACAGCCGCGCTTCGTATGAGAACGATAAACGTCCTAAACTCTCTCCAATCAGAACTGCCGGAAATTCACTTCCGGAATACACCAAGAATAAACCACTGGCAGTATGCAATCAGAATTGTGGAGGGCGATGTGCAAATTTCCTTCTTTGTATTACTTTGTTTTAGTTTCGTACCACTGCATCGAAATACAGGTTTACCTCACTAATAAAATAGTAATTTTATTACTTGTAGTATTAAGTATTATAAAGTATTCCGTGGATTACTTTCTTCCTTTGGATTTTTTCCGTTGGATTTTATATCCTCTAGATTTTCTTTATTTAGTTTTATTTTCCTGGATATCCTTTGCCGTTTAGCCACGTAACGGACTGGTTCACAGTTGTCAGCACAAAATATTAGTTGCGCCAGACAGAACAAAACATGCAAACATACAAAAAACATGCTCCAGCTTTGTGATTGAGCCTCTATGGATTGGATAGCCAGAATTTTATTTTATCAAATAAAAAACAATTCTATCTGACGGGAAAATAAAACCTTTATTTTATGGGGAGAAATTTCCATGTGATGGGTAAAATTCTGTGTGACGGGTGCAGACATTTTCTATCGGATGGATCTTCGCTCATTTCGACCTGATGGGTTTTACGGTCTGATACAAGGTCATCGAATCTTCTTTTTTTGTGTGGGTTTGGATTTTCTTTATAGTTCTTTGTTTAGAGAAAGGGGGGGGGGGAGATTTTTTTTTGTGTGTTTTTGCATTGTTTTATTTTAGCTCGCAACCGAAAACAACAAATCCTGAACAACACCTAAACAAATTTCAGTTAGATAATAAGGTGTCTGGCAAGCCCACTTCAATAGGCCTTCTGGCATTGTATTATTGCGTCCCTTGATACGTCCCTTGATATACGATGGGTTTGCGGTTTGTAGGGCTGGCGGGGAGAGTTGTAGGGGGGGGGGGCTTCTTTTTTTAATTTGAATGTGGGGAAGCATAAATGGGGGCATTGGATTGGCGAGTGGGGCATCGAAACTTTGTGGATCATACTGTCTTTCCATTTCACCGAAATTTCAGCCATGATTCAATTGCGGCGAAATGGGAATTCCCGTTTCGCCGAATCCCATGTTGCAGAATCAAAATACTCTATAAATGTGATATTGCTGAGGTTAAAGAACTGGTAGAAATTTGTAATTAGCCAAAACAGGAGTCGGCCAAACGGGAATTCCCGTTCAGCCAAAAATTAAGACACTGATTAGAATTTGGCGAAACGGCTATCCGATCACACATAGGCCCAGACTGGCCATAGTGCCAGGTTGCCAATGGAACATGGGCCCTCCCGTAAATTTGTAAGGGGGCCTTTTTCGAGTTTACAGTTACAAATGAAATTTCTGCTGCAGTTGAATTTTTTTCTCTTTGCAATTTCTTGGTTGCCCTTAAAATCTAGTCATTTTACAGCTCTCTACAAATGACTGAACTATAAAGATGATTGAACTGCGATAATAACACTTTCAGCAATTAAAACTGCTAAAAACGCCTCAACTTCTGGGGGAACCCCCATGACGTGAGTGTTTACACACGGTTTTGAAGTTGTCAGTAACACTGCTGTAATGTTTTTCGTATACTTTCTAGAAAAGTCTTGCCTTCTGGTTCTTTGGCTCAGGAGGGTCACAACATTTTTGACCTTGAATGGGGAGGTTAAGATTTTGTCAGGGTTTTGGAGGGGGTGGGAGGAAGATTGAAAATACGATTGTTACATTTTCATTTTGTCCATCCCCTCCTCCCGGCCATAAATAATGACCGGGTCTCATAGGCTCGAATAATTTCACCAACAACCCCCCCCCCCCCCCGGCATTCTGTTGGGGGCCTTTTTAACGTCATGGCACTTGGGTCCCAGGGCTGCCATTCCGGGCCTGATCACAGATTTGATTCCCCCCTTTCGAAAATATTGACTGGTCCCTAATACCAGGGAGAATGAACTACAGAGCAAAATATTGCAGGAAAAATGAGAACGGAAAAAAAGGAGAAGGGCAAAAGGACAAATAAAACCATATCGTCTAAAAGGATCGCGAAAGCCACTCACGCAAAAAGAGCCGCCGGAATTGTATAATTTATATATGGGACTACTACTCTCCCATTTTTTTTGTAGAACACCCCGCCTCATACTCACTTTTTCTTTCTAATCCGATTACAATAGACAACCTGTGTTACAAATTCCAGATAT
>JAHWFP010026031.1:104072-123418 GCA_023313725.1 Lithobius niger
ATTTGTCTTAGATTTCCGAACGCACAGATCTGACGAGCGCTGAAACTGCTATTCAGCCCTTCTTTGTGAGCATGCCTTGTCACGTTTAACACCCGTTCTGCGTATGAATCCGATTAGAGTAGGTATGATTTTTTCAAACTACACCTGCATTTTATGGTGTTTTGTTGTTTAATTTTAAATCAGTTACACTTTTTTAAGGAAGAAAAGGATTTAATTCATAGATATTGGATGGAAAGTACGTTTACAGTTTTTATTTATCTTTCAATCAGCCAACCTTAAAATATTGCTCCAAAGTACAAAAATATATTTTAGATAATTTTGCCTCCACACTTCGCTAGGCAATTCGATTCTCTTTCATTAGAAACAAGTTTGACGCTATTCTGTTGAAAAATAACTGAGAAAAAGTGAAATAAGATCGTAACTGAAATACGTTGTAGACGCTGGCGCCATCTAGTAGTCAGAATTGAGATACCCAAAGGTGTTGCACTCCCTCTTAAGATGAACCGGATAGTGACAGCGGCGACGATTAGCGCTGATGCCGTTCTCGACTGCCCGCTACAAAATGAGTGGTGTGGTCGAGTTCAACGTTGCTCGCTCAGAATTCAGGGATGTATAAACTGTATATATTTAATTTTATCTGTTTTTTTTTTCTATTTTAACTGAGGAAGGGAAATGTCATGTTTTTATGATCATAGATTTCTGAAAGTTCTTCCAAATTAAATTTTCTTATTAATTTCTTAACTCTCTGAATGAGATCTTAAATTTTAATCAAATTTAAATTTTCCGTTCTTAATTTTCCCGTTTGCTATCATTTTATCATGACCGAGTATTAAATTTATACTTCTTAAATCTGTGATCGTGCAATGTTTTTTTATATGTACTAATTTTGATCATTTTATTTCAGGAAATGTTTTATGTATATTCAATGTTCAATGTTTTATTATTTTACTTCTTGATTATTTTCCATTTGTGTTGCCATTCTGTTTTACTTATTTGCCAGATCCCTGGAATTTGTTGTTGTATATATTTTTTCTATTTTGCTGTGTTTTGCAACCTTATTTTTTCTGTAACCATAATTCACAGTAACGAGTTAAATTTTTTTTTCAATTATTTCGGTTTACGGTTTTTCAAAATTGTTTCTTTGGTCAAAATTAGTATTAGCAATTTCTTTTAATTTTATTAAATTTCAACCATTCAATAATTCCAATTTTCTTGAATTTCCTTCATTCAATAATTTTAATTCCTTCTTCTAATTTTCTTAAATTTTACTCGTTTACTAAGTTAAATTTTCATACTGTAAGATGCGGTTACGACATGGTTAATGTGGATTTATTTTCTTATTTTATGATTGTCCATGTCTCATTTTAGTTCATATTTTGTTGCAAAATTTTCATATATCATGCTTGTATATATTTTGGTTACGTTATTTTATTTTCTGTGGTATACTATGTTTTTTGTAAATATTTTCATGTTCATTTTACGTTTAATCATTTGTTTATGTCATGTTGTAAATACTTATTAATTTACGTTTTCGTATGTTGTTTATACGTGTTAACTTAATTCCCGTATTTTTTCCTATTTTCGTATTTTACGTTTTGTACATATTTCATGTTTTCTTATTTTCAAATAATAGTATTTTCTAAAACAAGCTACGAGTTTCCGTCTCAAGGTTATTTTACATTACATCCTGAAACCTAATGGACTTAAGCTATTTTCAAATATTTATGCGGTGACTGGTATAGCAATCATGCGTTGGTTTCAGAAAAGGAACTTCCGTTTTTACTCACTAGGGTCCCCGCGTGCAGAGCGCGTGAATGCTCCTTCACGGTGACGCCATGTTTTCTTTGTTCTCCGTTGGATACACAAAGCCTTACTCATCCTCAACGTTTGACTCTTCCAACTGCCGACGCAGCCTAGTTTCTGGAGTAGCCTTACTGCTCCGGGTATTATAACCATGCGTAGAACCAAGCATTCTTTGTTTTTTAAGTTCGTAATCTATTTTACGGTATTTATTTTGAAAATAAGCGGCCGATATTAGCTCGACTCGTTTGCGTTTATTTGTTGAGCTTGTTTCTGAACTGCTAGCTGCCTCGTCAGGCTCAGAATGCGCAAACGTTGGTGGTTGAATCTCCGATAAGTGACCCGTTGGATCTTCCAAAAGTTTTGCTATGTATTGTTGTATTTTATTTCAGCTTCCGTCAAGGTACCGTTAAGCTGCTGTGATAAATCCAAATCGGTAGGTCCATTAAAAGGAACAGGTTGGTTATTCGTTATTAGGAACCATGGTCTTAGATTGTTCACATGTGCGCGAACGACTTTTAATGGATCCAAAAAATGTACAATACGAACGATAACATCGTTAACGAATTCCATAATTCTGAACGGTCCTGTCCAATCACGCAGTAATTTCAGCGAAATTTGTTTTATTCGTAAGAAGTCGTGTAATAATACGTAATCATCGACTGTGTAGCGGTACGGACGTGCAGTACGATCATAAAAGTATTGTTGTCTCTTAACTGCTTTCCAAATATGCGCTTGAGCAACTTCGAATGCTGCTTGTAGTCTGCTCTCAAGACGTACTATAGTGTCATCACTATCATAACAGATTCGTGGTGGTTCGAAACCTAATGCACTCGGTAATCTAAATTCTGAACCATGATGTAAATAGTGTGAGCTAATTAGTGTGGTTGAATTAGGACACGCATTTAGCGCTATAGTCACTAATTCTAGATATTCACACCAATTTTTTGGACAGCTTGCTGAGATTTTACGCAATACCGTCTCTATTCTCTTATTTGCTGCTTCTACTGTTCCTCCTACCCATGATGTGTTAGGAGTGAAGTTTATCTGTTTAATATTGAACAAATTTGACAATCTTGCCACAATAGCGTTGTTTATTGCCAAAGATTGGAGGAAATGTCAGGAACTTGTTCACTTGCTGGTTGCTTCATTTGTCCCTGAAAGCATTCCTAGGCATCGAAGTACTCGTAACCTTCCAAGGAGCATTATGGATGCTATTAGACTGAAACGGAAACTCGGGCGGAGATTTACTAAGACCAAACGTTTAGAGGACTTCAGCAAATTCAGGGAACAAAGCAATAGGGTCGTGGAACAGCTGCGCTCAAACAAGCGGAATCAGCTCCATGATGTCATAAAGGACATCAAAAGCAACCCTAAGAGATTTTTTGGCTACCTTAACAGTAAAAAGGAAGTGAAATCGACCACCATCAGTCTAGTGACTTCACAGGGCCACACCATTCAAGATGGGAAAGCGGCAGCAATTGAGTTCGGCATGAAATTCCAGACGGTCTTTCATGCTAAGGCTGCACCTGTCCTGGTACATGGGCCACTGCGCGAGACCTGTATCTCCAATCAACGATGCTTGCTGCACTGAAAAACCCTAATCCGAACAAGGTAAGAGGACCTGACGGCATCCCCAACAAATTTTTGAAAGAATGTGCGGAGAAGCTAGCAGAGCCACTGGCCATGCTTCTTTTTAAGTCCTTCAGTCACGGCCTGGTACAGCAAGACTGGAAAAGAGCCAACATCACGCCCACCATCTACAAAAAGAAAGGATCTAGGCTCTCAGCACTGAACTACCGTCCAGTGAGTCTTCTCCCTTGAGTAAGTAAGATTTGTGAAAGGGTCTTTTTGGCTGAACTTAATCAGGAACTTGATGAACTTGGCATATCCGACAACACTCAACATGGCTTCGTGCCCGGTAGGTCGTGCATGACAAACCACCTTATTGCTAGAAACCAATGGACGAAGGCAATCGATGAGGGCAAGGCGGTCGACATCTTCTTTGCTGATGTTGAAAAGCCTTCGATACGGCGGTACATGGCATCCTTATCAAGGACCTGTGCTCCCGCGGGGTTAGTGTTGAAAAAGTTAGATGGATCTCCGGCTTTTTAGAAGTCAGAGAGCAGAGAGTTATCCCCAATGGGAAGCTTCTGATTGGTTCCCTGTTACTTCTGGTGTGCCACAGGGCTCAGTGATCGGCCCGAAGCTGTTTGTCCTTTACACGAGTGAATCACATGCAGCGCTCCAGGGCGACTGCTACAAGTTTGCAGATGACGTCAAAGACTCTGAAAAGATTGATGAAAAGAGCAATGCCAACCTGCTTCAAAACGATATCAATCTTCTTCAAGCCTGGTACACCGCCAATGGCATGAGGCTCCACCCTGAAAAGAGTTTTGTTATGCATATGGGGCATAAAAACTTGAATAAGCCTTATCATCTGGACCATTCAAGACTCAAGGCTACCGACCAAATCAAGAATCTGGGCGTTATTATGGCGTCTGACCTGTCTGTAAGCAAGCAATGTGCTGCTGCTGCTGCTAAGGCCAAGCGAATGGCTGGCTTCCTCTCCAGACATCTACCCAGGCTTTCTCCTGAAAACTTTGCTAGAGTTCATAAGGTTCTCATCCGGCCACTTGTGGAGTTCTCCAGCGCAGCATGGGTTCCCTGGTTACAGTGAGACATTCAGTTGTTGGAGAGCGTGCAGAGAGTTGCTTCGCGTGTACTCATGAAGGACAAGGTGGGCTACGAGGAGCGGTTGAGGCTGTCCAGGCTGCCAACTCTAGAACAGAGACGAAAGAGAAGCATGCTTATTGAGTGCTTCAAAATTTTCAAGAGACATTACAAACTGGACCCTAACGAATTCATTACGATGGCCGCCACACTAACTTAAGAGGAAACTCCCTCAAGCTACACAAGCCACACAGCAGACTTAATGCACGGAAATATTTTTTCTCTGTTACCGTTATCGATGAGTGGAACAATCTTCCAGATGATCTGTGTTGGGCCAGCTCAACTAACTGCTTCAAGGCAATGTTGGACAGGCACATGGCGCAGCATTACTCCCCACGGGGCATGGCTACAAGTCACGGACTTTGCCATATTATGAACTAAACTAAACTAAACTATCACCCGAGTTCCTATTTGCCGCTAAGCTACGAACTGCGTCTGAAATCATTTGCAACGAAGCATTATGCCTATCGTCCGCAACCTGCATGCAAGAAGAGAGAGTTCGTCCCAAAATTTGTTCCATAGCCCCCTCATCAATTCCACCACTTATCTGGTACGATTTATGTCTATTTGTAGTACGCGACAGACCATCCCTGCCTCGCATTAAACCTCTCGGGGCAGTTGGCCCTCTAACTCTCTGCCTACCTCTATCAGCATTACGGCTGGTTTCGCTACGAACTGGCAAACGGGACCGCGTTCTCCTCAAGTTAGTAGGGGAACCGCCGTCCCGTGCTCCGTCGCCCATGTCCATGCCATCCGAATCCGACTCCGCACTTTGTTCCCTATCCCCTGGAAACATAGGAGTACTGGTTGAAATTTAGCTTATATCTACAAAATCATCCCTGTTTAGAGGCTTGGTTATTACCCGACCCCTCGATGAACGTTTAACCGCCCCTCGAGTAGTTCTGCCTCTTGTTCTAGGCATTATGAAAGATCCAAAAGTACTTATATTGTCCAAAGAATTATAAAAAACCGTTGGCCCACTTTAACTCCCAATCAACGATAATAATCTTCCTTCGTAATTAATTTCCACCAACCCACCAATTGTTTCAACACTGCACTATCCCTCAAAAAATTTATATCAACCGCGCACTTCTTCCAATATATGCCACACTTTCCAACCAATAATCTACTTCCAATCCAACACTAAATCGACTTTCCCAATTAGTATGCACCACTCCCTAAAACTTCCCAAATTTCAATAATCAATTCAACACAATCCAGCATAAATCAATTTCAATTCAACACAAACAATCAGCTGCAACCAGGAATCAAGACTCACAACTTCCTTTTTTTTAAATGTACCCTTCAAAAATCACTAAAATCCGCACAAAATCCACTTGCAGTCTCAATAAATCACCAACAATCTAAATTTCTGCTCTTCAAACTTTCGTACTATAGCCTAGGCTAACAAATCAATACCTCTCAAAATTTCCTAAACTTTTTCACGTTAGGCGTGGCTTACTTCTGCACCACTGTTATGGTTTTATATTCCAGCAATACTGCAATATAAGCTATAATATGTCAGGATGTTACATGTTACACTGTATCAATAATTGTAGAATAAATCACACAACAACCATAGAATGCTAACCTCCTTCTTTACTGTTTAGAATAACCCACTACAACAAATAGTTAAAAGGTCTGCACTAAATCACACAACCAACTACTTGTTGAGTATTTTAAATTAAAAACGAATAAAGGTTGACACCTAAACCTAGAGTTCCCTCACTCTAACCTCATATCACTTGACACCTTTGTTATTTAAATTAATAGCCGAACGGTATTAAATCAATTTCGATCCTATTAATTAATAATCACTCTGATTCCTGCTTGCCTAATAATAAGCAATCAATAACACTTCGATTATACTCATCTGCTATTAAGTCCGGCTCGCGTCTTGCAGAGAAGCCAAGTTGCTCGCCACCCAATAACCTTGAACACAGCTGATCGGACCAAATGAAAGTAGGCCCTTCCTCGCTCTAAGACGCCGCACAAGAGATGGATAGCCTAGTCTCTTTTCGTGTCTCTTGCTCTGCTCTAATTCCCTGAATTTGTGTTTCGAAATACAACCAACCAAATATGTCTTGAGTTCTCTAGAACACTTCCCGTTTTATAGGTAAGATAAATGTTCGTTCTAATTATTTGACTGACTGAATGTCGATACTGCTAACTCCAGCTAAACTGCTGCTTCATATGAATTTTCTTTATATGTCACTGCTTCTAATAATGTAGCGTGTGTCAACCATTTACCTGAATGCTTTCTGTAATGTTATATTCCAGTGACCATTTGACCAGAATAAACAATATTATCTAGGATGGCATAAGGGCAATCAGTTGTATAAAACACTAATTATGCACTAAATAGGTAGGCTAAATAATGAGCAATCATTCATCTAATACTGGGCCTTTAATCGACACTCCAGCGTACACAATATTGACCCCATAATATGGCCAATTAAATCAATGACAGATTGTTATGATTTGATGTATCGATTACAGTTATTTGGCAATGAGTCGAATGAATAGCATTACGGATTAAGTCGAGCGGAAAACCTAATCATTATTATATTCTCTAAAGTAAATTAGGGAATCTCGTGTTAATTTAGTAGCATATGTATTGGTACTAGTTAAGCTTAAACAATCATAGCTATTGCTATTGAATCAGAATACTTAGCTGTATAATAGAAGCTTGGGTGAGGCTATCGGCACTTGGCTTAGCTTGGCGGCGAAGCCCCATCACCAACTGCGGCACGGCTTACTGTGGCCTGGCGTACTTCGAATCGGGACCTTCGGAATTTGACTGGCGTGAACTAGTTAGCAACTGTTGAGCGGCTGATGCTCGACTGATATCACGCATTCCGAGGGTCGGCTTAAATACTGTAGCGTTATCGGCCATGATCGATCCATTGTAGTATTGATTTATTATTGAAATGCTAAATATAGTAACAGTCTGACAGATTGGGCCCTTATCGCCAAATGGGACCTCTCCGCATGTCAATCATTCCATTTCTGCTTTCGGGTTCATTAATTGTTCCCCGTATTCGGCGCTTTGAAGTTATATGCCGCTATAATTAACTGTCCCATTTGGGAGTGATTTATTGTTATTCCTTGAAGTGATCGATCACGAGCGACGATCTTATCGTAATTAAATCTACTTATAGAAAGTCATTTAGGTTCTACGAAACTATCGTAAATATTGTCAGCTGGTAATGCCATCCTTTAAACTCTAACAATAAGTGTAATTACATTTGTTCAGGTTACAAATGATCTTGCAGCCTCTCGGTCGTCTTTAAAGAAGACTCCCAATTATATTTACTATCTGGAGTCATTTTGATCTATCCGAATAAATATTCGGCTCATACATTTAATAAATGTATGATATTATACAAATATGTATCTAATTAATTAGATGTATTGTTTCTGTCATGAATATTAATTAAGCCATTAATTATTTCCTTACATAATCCCTGTTCATCCTAAAATCATGGTACCTTTTTAGTGGTTCCTTATTTTAGCTTCCAAACCCAGCTCATTTATAACAGAAACTGCTTTACATAATTCAGCAAGAATTTAGCATTTACCGACTGGCCCAAAGTTAATTGCCGTGTGACTAGGGAAAACGCACCTTCTTTGAGGAAAAAAAAACCTTCACAGAAATCAGGGCAATATTTATGTACAGCAAGATTAAATTGCCTCATTAATTAAGCAATATTATTCTGGGTGGAATTGGAATAAAGTACTGTATGGCTTAAATTGCATGCAAGACTCGAGAGCGCATTCTCCATGTAACTGAACTCAAATTTAACAAATTCACTTTTGTTGCTGTTGATCTGAAATAAATTATATTTCACTTTCTCTGTGCTGGCCACATGGGTTTGTTTTCCCTCTCGCATTCAAAGGATGGAGGCGTGGCACTTCCCATATCGTGTTGTGCTCTATCTTCGACCTTGAGTTGGCGACGGTCTGGCCAAAGTCGTTCGAGGCTGAGTAGTTTCTCTACCCTCGGTAATTATGTCGCTAGCCGTTTGGCCTAGTTTTCTGCTCTGGATGGGGGAATGAAAGAAAACAAGCGTTACTGGCTATGTTTTTTCAACTTTCAACCTTTTCCCTTTGAAATCTTGTTTCTTGCCTCTTCACATTTTGAAGAAAAGTCACTTTATAGCCAAACGTGACTGCAATTTGCATTTTATTGGCAATTTTATGATTACAAATAAAATGGAATTTCCATGGTTTGATTCGAACAGTACTACTTGACATTGTCAAATTTAATCACTTTCCGGCAGTACCAATGGCAACAAGATTTCATCGGAATACACAGTCTTCACAAAATAAAATATCATAGGCATGCTACATTCATGAGTCGCCCAGAAACTTGTCTGTTTCTGAATACGATATCACTTGTTTGGTCCCGTGCTGGGATTCAAACTGGTGACCAAGTTATCAAAGTCAGTTCCAACATGCTTTTTTTTTCCTATGCTAAATTTTCATGCTACATAGTAACAAATAAGCATTAGGATAAGGGAAGGGACAGGATACCTGTTTTATTACCCCGTTAAGTCGCATTCGCTTAACCCTTCATTTAAGTGTCATCTAATGTTATTCCCAATGAAAAAATTTTTATGACTGTGTTCCCATTGCGTACTTAACATTCAAATTATTTTCACGTACTCCACGTTTTGGTAGTATCATTGTTAGTGTCTGTAATTTGACTCTTAAGTTTCATTTTCAAACAGCATAACGAGTACTGCAACTCATTATATATGCGGCTCGTTTGATGTGGTGTGTAAAATATATTTTATGTTTGCTTGTATTTGTTACACCCATTTGACTACTACGAGACAGTTCAGACTAAACCGTGCAGGAAGCTGTCAATCGTAGCTTTTAAGAAAACAATTGTATTCGTGTTTGTCTGTTTTCCCTTTTGACTACCACATGACAGTTTAAACTGACCATTACAGAAAGCCATCTATCATGGCATTTTAAGGACCTTGTTCATGTATATGTGTCTTAACCCATTTTGACTATCATGTTCAGGTCGAACCTAACAGTTAATGTTCTGACAATAAACATGAGTTTTAGAATTTATTGCGTTTCCTCATAATAAATATGTTATACTACAGGATGTGATTGGCACAATCCTTGAGCCTAATGTTGTGAGCAGCTCTAGTGACTCGTATTCGTTACTAGAGTGAATGTTATACAATGATTTGTCTGTAAGGCTATCGCCTTTAACGAGCTCTTTTGCATGGCAAAAGAACCGTTATAACCTGTGCTACCTCATTGGTTCTCCTGAACATAAGCAACCAATACATAGGAAAGTCAGATGCTGGAATTCTAAAATTCCAGTAACCTACAATTTAAAATAAAATCGAAATGCAGCAATCATACAACATCTTTTTTTTTTCATTTGTGCTGCTAATTTGTTTCTGATATGCAAGCTTCCAATAAACATACTGTCATAGAAACTATTTTGCAGTATCTGAGCAGTGCAATTGCACTTTTAACTTAGAATATGCAGAGACATCCCTATGCCTGCTATCGTTAATGTTGAATATCTTGTTCAGAGCGATGTTGCACCGCTTGTGTGGTGGCTAGCACCGGTAGTCACTTTAACTAAATTTTTTTTTCATTTAAGGGGACGAAATTTTGATCTTTCGAATTCCACGTCACTGAGTGACAGATGTAACTACAGTCCTAGTTCCCCTGGGTGAATCAAATAATACGAGTTGGCTAGACTCCATCATTTTCGCTAGGTTATAAGTCTGCACTTACAACACTAAAGTTCACATGCGGCTGTTGCCAATCAGGAAAAAGTTTCCAGCATGTGGTAGATCTTTCAGGTTTTTCACTACAATCTGAGTAAATGTGTGTAATCTGTTCCTTAGGAATTTACGTGTAAGGTACTTTTAAACTTAATGTAACCACTGAATTGAACTTACTTCTGGCGTTCCAGGTCTTAAGCGTACCTCACCCTTTAACAAGTTGAATTCACATGGTGAATCATTTTATATAAATAACGTTAAGTGTGCATTACCATAGGTAACGGCAATATTTTCCAGTTAATAAGCTTTACAATGAGTAACAGCAATGTTTTCCAAGTTAAGAAGCTTTACAATGAGTAATAGCAATGTTTTCCAAATTAGTAAGCTGTACAATGAGTAACAGCAATGTTTTCCAAGTTAATAAGCTTTACAATGAGTAACAGCAATGTTTTTCAAGTTAATAAGCTATTTTGTGTTGCCCCATTAACTTATGAAAATTCTATATTCAAGTTTGCATAGTAATGGTATTTAATTTATGTGTGTCGTGGCAAGGAGGGTGGGGTGTATAATTTACAATGATGTTTTCACCACAAGGCTAGGAATCACTTATCTTTTTATTCATTAGTCCTGGATCATGATGGAATGATCCCTGTTCTATGATTTAGCCTCTTTTCTCCATTTATCTGCCATCCTGACACTTTACCACAATTCACCGTATGTTGCACAATATTTTGTGAAAATACATGAATTTTGAACTACACCAGTTATGCTACATTCAGATATATTTGTAGGTTATCTGAAACATATCACAATTATTCACAGTTTGTATTTGTTAGTGACATTATACATAAATTGTTATTCATGTATCAAAATATTGTTCAGAATTTTCTTTCTTATATCAAAGAATAGTTCTGTATTTTCCCAGTATGGAGTGAGATTGCTAAAGTTAACTAATTGGGTGGCTAGCAAGCTGTTGTAATGGTCAACAGTGAGGCATCCTGACCTACTTCGACCATCTCTTTCACTTGTGGATGAGTGCAATTGAGTCACTCTCTCTGCTGAGGGAAGGGGGTGGGCAATAAACGAAAGTGGTCGGTTGGTTGAAAGGGTTGGGGCACGGCTCTGGGCCATGTTGGCTTGATCTGACCTCAAAATGCAGCCTGGTCGAGGCAATGTAAACAATAGCTGATGGTCACTATATGAGCAGAGGGGATGAGCTAGGTCCCTGGGAAAAAGAGACAGCCCCTTTTTTCGTGACGTCAAGTCTGAACTTTGCACCCATTGGTTTTGCCAATGTCCGTTTTTGGGTCACATTTTCGGACTTGGGAAAATTTGGCGATTTTACCTGCACACGAAGTTGTGTACTTCCACCTGACTGTTTGCTTTCGCTTTTCTGCTCCCCAATCTCCTTCGTTATGGATCCACCACAAAAGAAGAGGAGGGTGACCCCCAAGGAGGAGAGGAGCGCGGCTGCTAATATGCCATGCTACATGAAAGAGTTCTTGTGGCTGTTGTCGCCGAACTTACTATTGTTTGGTGCGTGTCTGGATTATTACCAGTATTGCGAGAGGACACCCGCTTTATTTCAAGAGTGCCCTCATCGTTCCGTAGAGGAAACACCTTATTTACACATGCTACCCGACGAGGATCCTTTAGACTATGTCTTACGACTCTTTTTTATGGAGGTCATATTGGAAAACCCTGGCCAAAATATTTTGGTTGATGGCGTTCCGCTAGAAGAATCCTCTCGATCTCAACAACTTCGGCTAAGTTCGCACTTTTTAACATGTAGTCCCATAACGGCAAGGCAATGCCTACATTGTCGTCCGTTATGTGACATTTCCGCCGTTTCCTCAACGAAACGAAGAGTTTGCATCGTATTTCTGGCAGGCGGTCAATGCTGAAAATGTCTTCTTTATGCAGCAGAACTTACATAGAGCGCTGGCCCAATATGAAGAGACCGCCCGTCAGCAGGAGGCTTTCCTGCTGAACAATGATCTGCCTGACGATCTTACGGAACTCTTCCCGGACTGCCTGTTAGAGGATTTGCCGCCACTTCCGGACCTTATCCACATCGCACATGTTCACGATCCAAACGTCCCAAACATCGCCCAAACATCGCCTTGTAGGAACGACTGTCCAGTGTGTCACAATGAACAATATGGTAAGAAAATTGTTATTCATCATTATTTTCTGCTGTTATTATTATTATTTAAAAAAAATCATACAATATTCATATTTAATATTTAATTCAAATTTTCATTCACATAATGATTATAAAATATTACTTTTTGACTAGCTGGAAGTGGAAATGATAATACCAAATTTGTTTATGCAAAATATTTCCGTTTGAACAATTTCCATAAGCTCATTTAAATATTATTGCAATATTATGCGATTTAAGCTTAATTATTGACTGTAACAAGTCTAAAAAAATCTAATGCGATATATGCATTTGAAAATACATTATTGCTCTTTGAGCAAAGAGATGTGCCATTATTGGCAAATGCTTATTTTCACTTATACTGGTATAGGCTCTATGAATTTTAGGCCTTTCGGTAAGTTACATTTACATGAAATGGTATAAAATCAATTTTTATTCATTTATGTGTTATTTTATTAACAACGTGGTGCTAATTATTTGAAGCACTGGAAGACGAATTTGTACGAACTAGTCTTAAAAGAAAACGCAATTGCAATTTTATGATTTCATGATCCATTTCCTTATGGATGTGAAATGCAAATATTGATTATTATTATTAATTTTAATTTTATAATTCTTATCCTTATGGATGTAAAATTTAATTAGTATAGCATGGCTACATGCATTGTTTGTCCAACTTCCGTTTTACAATATTTTTTGATAATTTATGGTTTTAAAATAATTAAAGTAGCATCTGCCTAGGACCTTAATTTGTTTCTTTCTTAATTTTAAGAAATGAATGTCCTTAAATGCTTTCATCATGTTTTTCTTTTCTATTCGCGAAAGGGAATCCGTGCCATATAGTGATGTCTTTATTTGTTTGTGTAATAATTTTAGTTTGGCTAGGCAGTCCGCACCAAGTTAATGAAAATGGATTCCGATATAGCCTATTATTTATTTATGTGGTACCGTTTCCGTTTCAAGAATAACATGCTTATCTAGAATACTAGAGTGTGAGTGAAAATTTCAATTTCTGAAAATTTTAGTAGGGGGGAGGGGGGCGGGGGGGGGGGGGGGGGTGGAGTCACTGATTCCACACTTATCTGAACTGAGTACATATGTAATGGCTCGGAATTTTGACATTGTTGCTATTACTGAAACGTGGCTGAAGCCATCAATTGATGATTATTTAGTCAACATTCCAGGCTATTATTTGATTAGAAATGACCGTATTCATAAAGGATCAGGAGGTGTTGCCGCCTACTTTAAAAATAATATCAAAGCTACTACAATCTTTGCACCAGCAAGCAATGAAGGTGATCTAGAACAACTCTGGCTTAAGATTCAAACTAAAACTACTACTTTGGGCATTGTGTATCGTCCACGTAGCCTTCCTGTTTCATCCCTTCAAGTTCTTGATAACTCTCTTTATAACTTCGTTAGCGATATTGATGACGTCATTTTAGTTGGTGACTTTAATATTAATTTAATGAACCCTTCTTCCCCAGGATACCATGCAATGAAAAATATTTGTGACATTCACGATCTTACGCAACTGGTAGACCAGCCAACATATTTTTGCAATGCTAGTGAATCTCTGCTTGACCTTGTAATGATTAGACAAGAAGATAAAATCAAACTCATTGACCAGGCTATCCAACCAGGCATCAGTAACCATAACTTTGTGTACTTCGTTTATGACGTTGTTGTTCCTGAGATTTCTCAAAATACTGTTAGAGCCAGGAATTGGAAGAACCTTAACATGAATTTGTTTGAAGTTGATGCAGCTAATGCTCCTTGGTTTTTTATTTATGATAAGCCAACCATTGATGACAAAGTTTCTACTTTGAATAATATTATTACGGAGTTGATGGATGTTCATGTGCCATATGTAACTTTTAAACTTAAAAAGCCAGCCTCTCCTTGGATTAACAATGATATTCGAGCTCTCATGAAAAAGCGTGATAGAGCAAAATCGTTATTTAATAAAACTAAGAATCCTGTTCATTGGGAAAAATACAAAGTTTTAAGGAATACAGTCAAAAAGACTGTTAGACTCGCTAAGGTCAAAACATTTGATGACCGGATTAACAATGAGAAGAACAGTAAATTGTTGTGGAATCATCTCGGGCAGGTGCAGGTTCATGGAAAAGCTTTAAGTAGTCAGATTACTGATGTCAATCCATACACCATTAACAAATATTTTATTGAAAATCAGAATTCTGCCAACTTCGATCCAAATTTGCTTAATAATCAAATATCTTCTTGTCTAGACATTAAACCGAATACAACATTCACTCTTGGCACCATAACTGAGAGTGAAGTCGTTGATATTATTGGCAGCATTACCACTAATGCTAATGGTTTCGACAACATTAATATTAAAATAATTAAGTTATTTCTGCCATTTATTGTCCCAGCAATTACCCACATAATTAATTTCTCTATTACGTCTTGCAGTGTACCCACTATCTGGAAATTAGCAGTTATTAACCCTATTTTAAAAAATGGTAGATCTAAGGATGTTACAAACCTTCGCCCCATTAGCATTTTGCCTTGTTTGTCTAAAGTTCTTGAGCGTGCTGTAGCCAATCAGCTCAAAAGCTACCTTGATGAATGCAATATTCTTAATTCAAAACAGTCTGGTTTTCGTTTCAGACACAGCACAACTACAGCTCTTGTTAAAATTTCTGATGATATTCTTAAGGCAATTGATGACTCTAAATTTACTTCACTAGTGCTTTTG
Organism: Lithobius niger; assembly: GCA_023313725.1. Taxonomy (NCBI): domain Eukaryota; kingdom Metazoa; phylum Arthropoda; class Chilopoda; order Lithobiomorpha; family Lithobiidae; genus Lithobius; species Lithobius niger. The sequence continues at coordinate 119,257 of JAHWFP010026031.1, forward strand.
GATTTTGCTAAAGCCTTCGATACAGTTAACCATGCTCTTCTGTTAGCCAAGCTGCACGCCATTGGCCTTGATGCTCTTGCTGTAAAGTGGTTTACATGTTACCTTACTGGTCGCAAACAATGCGTTCGTGTACGCAATAATACCTCATCGTTTATGGATGTTGCGTCTGTAGTTCCTCAAGGATCTATCCTTGGGCCTATTCTTTTTTCTATTTTCATAAATGATCTCCCAGACTGCATCACCAAATGTGATCATCATATGTTTGCCGATGATGTACAGACCGGGAAAAAGTTTTCTCTTGAAAATGCTGCCGTTGCACTTTCCGAACTTAATAATGACCTTGATAACATTACCCACTGGTCAAGTGCAAACGGTATTTCACTCAATGAAAACAAATGTCAACATATTATTGCGTCGCCCCAGTTATTTCAAGCTTGTACTCTTCACGAGCTTTCTCACCACAATTCTGTTGCAATTAACGCTGTTAAATTGAAAAAGTCCCATCAGGTAAAAAACCTTGGAGTTATCTTTGACAAGCATTTGTCCTGGGAGGATCATATTGGCACGCAATGCCGTTCTGCGTTACAATGGCTTAGATATCTTGCAAGATTCAAGCATTTTCTTAACATTAAAACGAAACGTAATCTCACGGCAGCATTAATTATTCCATTACTGGATTATGGTGATTTGATTTATTTCAGTGCTTCAAAAACATTGCTGAACCAAGCCCAGAAAGTCCAGAACGCTTGTGTTCGTTTTATTTTTAATATTAAAAAGTATCAGAGTGTCAGAGAAAACATAAAAAAGCTTAAATGGATTACTATCGAAAACAGAAGAGCTTTGCATTCACTTGTGATGGTGTACAAGACGCTTAAATTTAAAGAACCATCCTATTTGTTTAAACTTTTTAACTCTACTATTGCGACTCACAACTATCCTACCAGACTCAGCTATAGTTGCAGTTTCACACCTCCCCGCTGTAGAACTAATAAATACCAATCTTCTTTTTTCACTCAAAGTATTAAGTTATGGACCGATCTGCCTGCAGAAATCAAGAACGCCCCTTTTGTTCAAGTATTTTAAAAACCGTATTTACCAACGTTTCTTTAATTCCTAGTGTGGTCGAACCCCCCCCCCACCCCCTCCTCCTCTCTTTTGTGCACTTTATTTTTTATTTTTTTTTAAATTTATTTATTTAAGTTTTAAAGCATTAGCCTTACATAATTGTATTCTGATTTTTGCATTTTTTTGGTTTTTTGTTTGTTTGTGATTTTATTTTGTTCTGGGTTAGGTGTAAGATTGGGCCTTCATGCCTAAACCTCGCCCTTTGTAAACACTGGCGATACCATTTTCTTGTTTACTTTTTAATGTATTTTGTTTGTTTGCAATAAAGTTTATTATTATTATTATTATTATTATTATAATTTCTCGGTACAATTTAGTAACCGTAACTTTTTATATGGTACTTATAATAAAATAAGGTAGAATATTAGTTTTTTTTAATGTTCGGTAAACATCCATTTAGAATTAGAGATGTAATTTCGCTAAATTTGTTGTTTTGAACTATTACCCGCAACGAGTGGGTTAGCGCGAAGTAAACGCTAAGATTATTTAGGCTCTATGCGCGTAGAAAAATTGTATTTTCCGCTGCGTGTTCGAACTCTAAAATAGTTGTTTGTAAAGCTATAGAGTAATGTAACAGAATGGTGTGCTAGTTTTACTCTAATTCAGATAAATTATAAATTTTTCTGTAAACAGGTGGGGGGTTGGATTACTCACAAAGTTTTCATGCGTTGTACCATAATTATTTCGGAAGAAAGGATATGTTCCAGCTATCAATCATACGCTCGGACATAATAATCCCGTATACAACTTTTACAGTGATTTCCCTCCATATTGTTCTTATGAACGTGAGAGAAATTAAGGTAACAACATGTATTGCTTTATGCAAAAGTTGATACTTACGATGAACCAATTTACATGTCAATTTCATATACATACATAATTTTATGAATTGAATTTTAATCTTTGCCGTTCAATTTTCTTTATTTAAGAGGGAGTACAACTCCTTTGGTTATCTCAATTCTAACTACTAGATGGCACCAGCATCTACAACGTATTTCAGTTACGATCTTATTTCCACTTTTTCTCTCTTATTTTCCAACATAACAGAGTCAAACTTGTTTCTAATGAAAGAGAATCGAATTGCCTAGCGAAGTGTGGAGGCAAAATTATCTAAAATATATTTTTGTACTTTGGAGCAATATTTTAAGGTTGGCTGATTGAAAGATAAATAAAAACTGTAAACGTACTTTCCATCTGATATCTATGAATTAAATCCTTTTCTTCATTAAAAAGTGTAACTGATTTAAAATTAAACAACAAAATACCATAAAATGCAGGTGTTGTTTGAAAAAAACGTACCTACTCTAATCGGATTCGAACGCAGAACGGGTGTTAAATGTGACGAGGCATGCTCACAAAGAAGGGCTGGATAGCACTTCCAGCGCTCGTCAGATCTGTGCGTTCAGAAATCTGAGCCAAATGACATTTCATATATGTATGGAATGCTATCGACGTAAAACTGTGGCATAATTCATTGATAATTGCAGCCGAAAACCCATCTTTCCCGTTCTTGGATTGCATTAGTTGCCCAAAAGAGTGGGAAAACTAGAAAGTAATAGTATGTTTATGTTCTTGTAACGGAAAACCTGGATAAAAACAAAATCTTGTTTAAAAATGATTTATGAAGGCAGAAAATGCTGCAAATAACACTAGGTTAAAAAAAAACATGCCACTTTCCGAGGATTAGTCTTATGTCCCCAGAAGTTTTTGTGTTGTGATTTGTCGGTTGTTTCATGTTACATTATGATTGGACTGGCGGCAGTGGCTAGCAAACCCTGCAATTCCAATGTGAAATTCTGTGTATTTATTACTTATAATGTATTATTTGTTTCCAGCTGGGGAAATATTTCCCCCCCCCCACTGACTCCATAGTTTGTCAGTCCCACCCTCTCGACTGAATAGTTGCCACTGCAGAATAATTGTCACCCCCCCCCCCCGATAATTCCACGATTCCGAATAATTGTTCCCCCCCTCCCTATCTCCCCCTTTTGATTCCATAATTGCGCCTCTGCTGAATATTGACGTAACGTTTGGTTCAGGACCGTCATATCGAAATCCGGAAGATACAGTAGAAAATAACGCACGACCCATCCGACCTGGAAATACTACCGACGAAAATGTTTTTTTATTCCATCTGATGGTAATTCTTTTCGCTCTAACGGTAATATTTTCTATCTGAGCGTAGGATTTTTATTCAATCTAGTGGGAATTTTGCTTTCTACATAAAGGGAATTTTCCCCATGTTATTAGAATACCTTTCACAGTAGTTACTAATGCTAAGAGCGTCATTTAAAACACGCTGTAGAGTCGCCTAAGAAAAAATGCAACCGCGAATGCTATACCACGAAGGTGGCTGACAGCGGAGCCTCGCCCCCCTCCTGACTCTCTTTATGTCCGAGACTTAAGTTTGTTATGTACGCGTTTCGTAAGCGCTTCTTTTAGCGTATTTATTTTCCCCACCGGCCTTTTTTTTCCTAGATGTTTTTACGACTGTCATTATGTTGTGACCGAAACTGCAGCAATGCACGGGAGCAACAGTAATTACCAAAACTAAACACGTATCAACAAATGCAAAAATATGTAAATCTACTTTGGATTAGAAAGAAAAAAAATGTGGAGGAATATTCTACAAATCAAAGAGGAGGGTAGCCAGTCAGATAGCCCTGACCTGGAGTGATTATCTTTCTACAATTTCATAATTTTACAACTGAGGGAGAAAATGGGTTAAAAAGCAAAACGATTTCACACTATACCCATCGAAATTAAGAATAAAGTCGATTTCTAATATAAAATTGAATTTGTCACGGGATTTGTTTTCCGTATAATGGAAATGTTTTTAAAAATTGTAATGAAATGTAAAGGATATAACCAAACTCAAACCATTTGCCATAAAAAAACGTATACGGTGGCTAGAGTGGATACTTGAAGGCATAGAGCGGGCACAGTGGACACTTCCCTTCCACCGGCACTGCCAGCGGATGCTTCCCTCTCTCTGGCACCCCTGAAACTGCATGAAGGGGGGGGGGGCTAGACAGCC
>JAHWFP010026031.1:129739-157960 GCA_023313725.1 Lithobius niger
GTAAGATTCTAATTTGGGGGGGGGGGGGGGAGGAGGCACAATAAAGGTAGCAAAATGCTAAATGGTCCGTAGTTAAGAAAAATATCTTACCAAGTAAATAGCAACGAAATGAATCTATACAATGTATAATCGCTAAAACATCTCTTGTTGTAGTTGTTTCCTTCCTTTCCGCCTCAGTGAGTGAGTGTAGGCTAACGGATAGTTTATACCTCCATGATACTGACTTAAACAGCCCCCGATCACTATGCTGCTAGCGTCAGTTTCCAAGAAAAAGGGTTTAGAGAAATCGGGGTGTTTAAGCGTTGCAGCGTTTATCATAGCTCACTTAAGTTCTTGAAAAGCTCTTTCTTCATCTTCGCCCCATAGAAATTTTCAGTTTTTCCGTGTTAGTTTGGACAAAATCTGTGACATTTCGGCGAATGAAGAAATGTGTCGCCTGTAGAAATTTACCATACCTAAAAATGAACGGACTTGTTTAGGTGTTTTAGGCATAGGACAGTTCTGCATAGCCTTTGTTTTATCGCTATCAGGTTGTATCCCGTTTTCTTCTAACACAAAGCCTAGGAATTTGACCTGTTTACGTGCAAATTCGCACTTTTCAATGCTGAGTTTTAGTCCCGAACGAGCGACTAGTTCTAGTCCTCGATTGACATGACTGATGTGAGTTTTAAGATCTGGACTACTCAGGAAACAATCATCAGGATAGACGGTACAATAGGCTCCTTGCACGTGTGCAAATATTTGTTGTGCACAAAATTGGAAGTCTGCAGGCGCTGTTTTAAGGCCCATTGGGAGCCTGTTAAAAAAAATAGGTTTTAGAGTTAGCAGAGAAGCACGTCTTAGGTTTAGCAGATTCGGCTAATTTAAGTTGGTAAAATCTGAACTTAAAGTCTAAGCGTGTAAAATACTTAGCTCCGCTAAGGTGAGCCATTCTTTCTGTCACAGTGGGTATTGGAACACTTACACTTTCCACGATAGAATTCAAGCCACGTAAATCTACGACTACGCAATAATCAGTTGGCCTTCTCTTTATCATTAGACAAGGAGATAACCATCCTGATTTTCCTTCTTGGAGTATTCCTACTCTCTGCATTTCGTCAATATATTTATCCAATAATTCACGCTGGTGAAATGGAACTCGGTACATTTTAGAACTTACTGGTTGTGATTCGCCAGTATCTATAGGAACTTCGTATCCCTCGTAACATCCTAGATCAAAATCCTTTTTAGAAAATGAATCTTGATGGTTTCTATGCATATCTAGAAATTCTCCCGTTTCTTCCTGATTTAAATCTGGAAACGTGAACCTTTGTTTCAAAATTTCCCATTCCGCATCGAGTTCTGCCTTAGATTTTGGCTTGGGAGCGTCAGCTAGGCTACTAGTTGGCACCTCCGATGAGCTTTTACTTGGTTTGGATTGGTTTTGGGATATCTCGATGGGACTTGAGATTTGAGATACCTTGATTGGACTTGCGGTTTGAGATTTCTCAATGGGACTTGAGATGGGCAAATTCGAATTTGGCGAAACTAAGGAAGCGTTATTCTCGTACTCGATAATAGCTGTCGTGTACGTGCCTAGGATAGTACCCTATTTTAGTTCTACGTCAAATCCATTAAGATTTATGCACATAACTGGAATAATACCTGTAGAAGTTGTGTTAACAAGACTGTGAGCAAGATGTACAGGAAATTCGCCATTTTCCGGTTGGAATACTCCTCTCTGTATTTCTGGATATGGAAAATGTAAATTTCCGGTTATTCTACTCTCGCAAGTTGGTGGAATTATTTCGTCTCGTACCAAAGATGCAGTAATGTCTATTAAATGTTGTTTAGGTGTACAATTCCATGTAGATTTAGGGTTATCATCGGTTTCTACATCTGTAGCTACGTTGAATTACGCTACGTAAATGTGATTTGGTTTATAAGCAACATGAGCTAATTCTGGTGTAGACGACATTTGAAATTTTAAATCGCCTATAGTTAAGAGGTTATTTGGGCAATTTAATGCTAACGAATCTGATTTATTTGACATGAAATGTTACCAAATGAACCATCAGGAACGATAATAAATTCTTTATTTTCTAGAAAATTCACACTTTTCTATAGTTGTTACTATTTTCCTATCGATTTTAATATGACGATTTCCGACCCCAACCAAGTTGACTGGTGTGGTCATTGGAATTAAATGGCATTTTATGCTAAAATTCTTAAGCATGCGTTGTGCTGCTGTGTTCGTAATTAAGGAAAGTGAAGAACCTGTGTCTAATAAACAGATTTCTGGCCTAATTCCAACGTCGACCACTAAGTGTGGACGTGAATATTTAACCTTAGTTTTATTTAGAACTATGTTCACTTGAACGTTATCACCGTTAGGCGCTGTTTGCTCCGAGTCGAGCGATGCTTCGCCTTGCTGCTCTGACTCGTGGCTAGTATCAACTTCGGACGCTATATGGTGCTGCTTATACCATCTGTTGCACGGTTGAGCAGAAATGCTCGTAAGCAAGATTCCTCGCTCTCCCAACGATGAGAGTTTCGCCGCTGATGCATTTGGGTCAGCAACATTTTTGCTGTCCCATAACTGTAAGCAGATTGTAGGTTCAAACGTTCCTATAACTGTTGGAATTCTAATTTTCCAAGCTTTCTGCATTGTTGGTGAAATACCAATAAAAGTACCCGAAGGCGTTTTAACTCAGTTTTTATAGAATTGAATCATCCATATGTTTAAACTGAACTGTGCGTTCGTTACCTAATAAAGCAATAACTATCGGCTTTTTAGTATCGACTGGGTTTAATTCCGAATGAAAATTTGTAGAATCTAAACCATCTTCGAATAGAGTTACTATTACTGAGTCACAAGTTAAATCATATTTATTGTTAACTGTGTTTAAAGCATTTGTAAATTCATTTACGAGATTCTTGTTACTGTCAATAGTTCTCGCAACATATTTTGACGGTGTTTTGCCAAAATATGACGCTAAGCGTGGTAAAGCTAACGTGCGATCTGGCAATGCAATTTTTTGCTGGTACCATTCGACGTTTGAGTACAAATTAAGCATTAATTTATTTGCATCTTCTTCCGAAAATAATAAAACACATTTTATGTTTAAGGAGTGAGTACTGTTTACCTCATTAGTTTGATATAAGGAGTTTGAGCTTGAACTGAGCTGACGTGTGGATTTTGATCGTCATTGTTGCTCTGTTCTGATTGGTTTACGGTTTAGTTCTGAATCCCTGTTCACATTCAGACTACTAACTCGTTTTTTGAATTGCAACCGTTTTGACATGAGTCATTGCCCTCATTTATGTCTGTAGCATGTTGTGGAACACGGTTTTGGTTGTTGTTATTTTGCCGTTGCTGATTTTGGTTTTGAGTTTGATTTTGATTTCTATTTTGGTTTTGGTTCTTACCGTAATTATTACCGGTATTTTGATTTTGTTGCCCGTTATTGTAACCATTGTTACCGTTATTTCTAGTGTTAGCTTGAAACGAGTAAGGATTATTTTTCTTGTTGAACTGAATAGAATCCCTATTGTCAAAACCAGAAAAATAATTTCTGCGTTTACCTCGGTTATTTCTCCTGTAACGGTTTCCTCCGCGACCGTTTTTGTTGTTAGATTTATTTGTTGGAAATCCTCCTTCCTGTTTAACCTTATCCCAACATTGTCGTACTTGCTATAGATTTTTGTCTTTAGTACGACATTCTCATCACTTCTGGTTTATGATGTCACTTCCGGTTTTTGACGTAAATTTCCGGGTTTTTAATGCCATTTCCGGCCTAAGATGGTGTACGTACTAAGCCACCGGAAATTTTGCCATCTTGGATCCGCTATATTGGATCTATGACGTCACAAATCGAAAATGACGTCAAAAACAGTAAATCACCTCAAAAAATGCATTTTCACCCAGAAATGACGTTACAGTTAAGCGTTTTACCCACCCAACATGATTTACCCTTCTTACCCCTATTTACCCCTCTATACCCTTCTCATACATTGAAAACCTAAGAAAGTACTCGTAGGTATTAGATATCCTCCTCAGGTATTCGTTTCACCAAAGAGAAATAGACAATGAACAATAAATTGTTATGTCGTTCTTTTTCTGTCAAACAGTTTGCAGTTGATTTATACACACTATGTTCCTTTAAGCTCACTCGCTCAAGAGCGACAACCAGTTTCCCCACATAATTAGCATTGAAAGTGAAACCTTGAGTCATGAGTCACGCACAAACAGAAGGAAAAAAAGGAAAAACAACTTTGCTTATCAACAAAACCAGTTCGTGATCGTATAATTAGACCTAGCATGTCGTCTAACGTGTCTACAATACTAGACCCAGGAAAGAAAAAAAAACAGTGAATAAATTTCTAAGTCCCACTTTACAAAAAAATTGGGCATGTCCTTCCCCTATTTTGTCGAAAATACCTAACAGTGAAGTCTAATTGACTTCACTCGTTAGGAAGGAATGATTTAATTCCTTCCTAACTTAAGCTAGATAGGCTCTGTTTTCGTGCGGGTAATATGATTATGTAGAGGAAGGGAGCGAATTCACCAACTTCTAAAAGGTGGTGACAACCCTTCTGGACCATTTAGAAATTTTGAAAATTTAGGAAAGTACAAAAAAAAATGGTCCAGGCACGCAATTAAGAAACATGTCATTAAAATTTTGAAGATAAAAACCAAATTTTGTGCAAATTTTGAAAAAGATATAAATTTTGAAAAGTTAAAATTACTGCTTGTATTGTGTAAAATCTATGTTTCTTGAATGAGGAGGGTGTGGGAACTGTGGGACAATTAAAGTCCCTTGATTTTAGTGCTGTATCAGGGCGAAAAATACGTCTCTTTAACATTTCAGTGTTGTGTGCGTGCTATCTTAAATAACTATCGATGGACCAAAACTAATATCGTACAAGAGTAGTCATAATTTTTTGGATCATCGATGTCTGTTTAAGATGTTAAGCACACAACACTTCAATGTAAATTAGACGCACTCTTCACCCAGATACAGTTCACATATAAAATTTTATTTTATTTTAAAATTTCAAAAAAAAAGTTTCGAAAAATTCAAAAATTTTCAAAAAAAACTTCTTCTTAGACTTCTTCATTTTCCTCCATCCTTCAGTAGTTTTGCAATCTTAGAAACAAAAATCAAATTAGGTAATAAGAATAATCAAAAGACGGACGAACACATTACATTCGATACAAAAAAAAGGACTTGCAATAACATACCAAACGTATAAGATCGAAATGAATTTCTACAGTGCTTATTTCTAAAACAAAAAAAACAATAATTCAAAATCAACACGAAATAAACAAAATTAAATCACATCATCAATCGAATGTTGTAAATACTTACATTGGATCTCCCCACTGGTTGGGACAGGTTTTAGATTTTTTTTAGTAGTACGTAGCCCTGAGGAGGAAAAATGTACCGTCTTCCTCGTTACCTCAGGATGTGGTGGAAACGTAAAACTTGTTTCATCCATAACCTCATGTTCATGTTCAATAGGGGGTGGTGGGAGGACGAAAGATGGTTCTCTGGTTACAAGTGGACCCCTAGTTTGTTCTTTAGACACTGGAGGACCCCTAGAAGGAAGTTGGGGGTGGTCGTGCCCTGTGAATTTCTACCATAGGTATCTCATACCCATCACCCGGTGAAGGAACAGGTGTGTATCCACCCGTTGATGGTGAGGGGTTGACTCCAGTCCTCCACGGAGCCAAACCATTCAATACAACGAATGCCAAAATGGCACATAATACTCCAAATACAGCAGCGAGCACAATATTAACCACAAATCCCATCATGGCTAACTGCAGTATGACTAACTCTCAATCCGAACAAATGCTCGTCTAATTGTTTTAGTTTCCTTCATCCAACCTTACCAATCACAAATCGTGTGAACTAAAATGGACCCGAATGGACTTTGTGAAGCCAACTACGACACTAGTTATCATAACAGGACTTAGACAAAACAAAAATGACACTTACTGAATTTACGCTCCACACATCATGCATTATTCACACTGCTCGCAAGTAGTGGCCGATACTGCTTCTAAAACATCTCCCACCACGTGTAGACCCATAGGCAGCGTAATGTGACACTAGATAGAAAGCAACCAACAACAAAACAAAATAAAAGGTCATCTGTATAAACTTTAAAACGGAAAGATAAATAACATGAACAAAACGAAAAATAAAATAATCGAAAAACTACCATTGTGCAGACAATCGTGTGCCTAATGGCAAAGACGGTTTGCCCCGCTAAAGAATCCTGAAATAAGAATTAAGGGTACACCACCAACAAAATAAAAAATTTTGAAAAGCAGAAAATGAAATTAAAGCTGACAAATCTCAAAATTTTACCTCAACAACGTCCCACAAAGTTTGGGGCATCACCAGCCCCTCATCAGGGACGAAGCATTTGTCCCCGTGGTAAGAAACACAGAAAAATATAGATTATGATAAGTCATCAACTAAAGGAACAAGTCATTTTTTAAATTCACCTACCATACATCTCAACACAAACTCAGTAAATGGGAGTTTACATAAAGGTGGATGCGTCGGTACAACCATCTTGACACCTCAACAGTCAGCAGGCAAATGAGAGGCAAAGCTGACCGATTTCGATAATAAACTAGATGCCACGGGGCATACTTGACTCAACCACTTTCCCAATTCAACAAAGGTCGCACGTGGTAGAAGAAATGAGGCTAATTAATTGTGGATATTCTCGAGGCTAATCCCGCCTCCTATCTACGACACAAGCGAGAAAAATTACCAGTTAGTTAAAAGTCAAGAATGACCATCCCTATCTGTGACGTCAGAAGCATAGGACCTTGGATAGAAGGACCACAATTAGCATATTTCGACCAGGTATAACCCCCCCCCTCGAGCTGTGTAAAATTTGTCACAAACAAATCATCAAAAGGCCACTCAGTCCTTCTTCACTGCTCTCGAGGTAAGTCAATACATTATTGCTCTTCTTTCTAGCTCTTAACAAAAAAAAATGAGAACTTAGACCTAAAGCTATTTTATTTTTGTTTACCCTTACCAGGTTTAAAAGGTATAGAAAATATGGGTGAATTTTACAAATTCATGAAATTACAATTTTATGATTTAGGAGGTGTGCACAAATTGTTAGTCACTGTACCTGGTACGGGATTGTACGTACATATCAGACGTTTTGAAATTACCGACGAGGGACTAGTTCACCTTTTAAACGGGGTAAAAATATCTCTACATGACTGGGCCAGGTTTTATAACTGTTTAAACACGTGGCAATTCCTTTCAAATTTACCTCAAACTTTTTACCAGTCAGAAAACTTGAAAATATACGTATCGTTTCCCACAGGATACGTTACATTCCAAACACCAGCCTATAACGGTTGCATTGTAATGTTGGAACTCCAATTTTTGAATCTCGCACATGCAGTAAAACGAGTTAACGAGTGGTTATTTTCAAATCTTGACGTACATTTCCGTTTCAACGAAAAGTGATTTTCTTTTCGTTGTTCGCAGAATAGGGGATCCAATGGGTGATTTTGTTTTAAATTTGGGTGGGAATTTATTATTGAAAATAGATTATTCCAAATGAACTGCTCAAATATCCAAAATTTCAGTCGTAGACGGCAGTTACGTGATTCACGAGAGCCAATTTTTCTTGGAATCTCTACAAGAATGGCAGAAAATGGAACCGATGTTACCTTCTTTTGCGGAGGTCGGTCTTCTTAATCTATCAGGCACACCGACCCTACTGTACCTTTCGTCCGAAGCATTAGTAACTCTTGACGACAACAAAGATTTTATTTTATTTTCTGATAATGGGTTAATCACATTAACGGCTTAGCAGTTAAACGTCTTGAAAGAAAATATTGACCTCGATTTTGAATAAATTATTTTCTCAACGAACCTTTTTTAAATATTTACTTTCTTTTTTTTCTAGAGAAATTTAGTTGGTTCTGCATGGCAAAACCTCTACTCCCCATAAAACCAAAAAATTCAGTTCGTCTTGGGAACAATTTTTTTGCTCAGGTGTCGAAATTTAACAATAGCTTAAAGTTCACGTGAGACAATATACTGTTAACCCCGCGTGTTTCACAGCAACTTCATATTGAATTTTGTTAAGTCCCGAAGGATTCTATAATATTAGCACTCTCTTTTCCAGCTGGTTACCAATTATAGAACAAGATAACCCACTCGCGGTTTTGATCGAGACGCCGAAGTGTACGGTCATTTGTTATCATTCTCAACCTTTGAACAGAACTATTGTGAATTTCGCCAATGCGTACAGGAAGTCCGTGGATTTGACCGTTGATCAATTTAAAGTATTAGCAGACGCTGTCAACCAGCTTTCAGAATGGATTCAACTCTTGTCGAATCAGAATTGAAAATTTTCAATAGAAAATTGGACTATATCGTGACGTGCACTGCAGTCACGATCAACGGACTTTATTACAGCAAGGAGCTGTCAATTGTCGGCCATGATTTAAAGCAACATTTTATTGTTAAAATACCTAAATCGGTACTAGAATCTGACATCAGTGAAAAGGAACGAAGAACTATTTCGTATTGTGAAAAGTTCATTTTACAACAAGAGTTGAAAAAATGAGGCGCTAGACACTCCCATCTTTGTCGTGACTGACTAAATTAAACGGTTGCAGTTTATCTCCACTGGCACAGTATTTTTTGTCAAAGGAGACAAGAAATTAAAAGAATATTTAGAGAAAAAATGCAACGTAGCTTGTGAGGAACTACCCAGTAACACCCCATTGGCTCCCTCTTACTGTGAAATGGACAGATATCATTTCTGCCCTAACCACATAAGCGCAGCTTGTAGCTTTTTTAAAGCAAAATTTTATTACAAATTTATTTCACGGAACTAATTTTCAAAATTTTACCACCCATATTTAATACCTCTCACTCATCACCCAGTCATCAGAACGCACAACGACGACCATGGACCAATAAGTCCCTTCACCCGTCTCTCCACCGTCAGTTGTGCAACCCTTCGACGAGGGACCAGCCACCACGACCGGTCGACTCCACCATTGTCTATCCGTCGCAACCAGCTGCTTCCGTCCACCCGATGGAGGCTACGTTATCCACTGTGCCACTTCCAGAACAACCCAACGCCGTCCAACAGCTGCCTACGCCGGCCGGGGAAAACAAGTGCCGTTCCACACGTTGGCTCAAGCGTAGGAAACTCACGCCTAAGCAACCTGAGGTAGGTGAATTATACCATTGTTACGCCATTGTGAAACAATCCGCTCACGGACAGATATATAAAGGGATGATGTTTAATTGTCTGTCAATATTCGAACACGAATTTGATTTACAAGGATTTTGCGTCGGTGCAACAACTGACGCGATTAACTGTTATTTACGTGTTTCAAGACCAGTCAACTTAGACGTGGTGTTAGGATTAATGGCTACGGAATCGGTGAATCCGACTCACAAGATCGTGCCTCTGTATACCAAAACTAAGCAAAAAACTATCTGGTGAACATTTACGAAAACGATCCTCATCCACTCGAAACGTTGCAGACCGCCGACCGACATTTAGTGCCTTTTGACCTGCTCTTACCGAACTTTCTCGCAAAATATGCTCCATTGGATTTAAGCGACGCATTTTTAGTAAAGTACGCCGCAAACTTCCCTTACGTCGAGGCATGAATCGGGAATGTAGAAGCTCAGTACTCTCCGCCCAAAAACGAGATTGAAATGTAACTAAGTTGCTTAAATAAAAAAAACATATTTGAGATGTAAAATACTATTTTATTTCCTAAACACCACCACTCTCTATTCCACGTAAAAAAAAATTTACTACACAGTTCAAATTATTTTTCGTTAAAGGTACACTCCCTCCCACTATAAAAAGCCAGCCAACCCTTACCGTTCCCTCAAAACCAGCCATGGATTTGTCCCTAAAGCACCCCAGTAATCAATTAATCGTGGGTCCGTCTGGACTTGCAAAAACTGAATTAGTTTCTAAATTGATTTTAAATGCTGAAGAAGTAAGTGTTCAATCCCGTCCCGACATCCGTAACTATTTGCTACGGAGCTTGGCAAACTGCTTACGAAACTTTAAAATCCAAGTGTAAACTTCCGATAACCTTTATACAGAGATTCAACAAAGATATTTTCGAATCAGTGCCGTCAGGTACATTGTTTTGCCTGGACGATTTAGCACATTGTGTAAAAATCGAATTACTAAATGACGCCTGGGTTGAAGGGGGACACCACCGTAATTTAACTCAAATATTAAAGCCATAACTTGCATCAGAAAAATTTACGTACAGTCAATTTAAATACGCATTATTTCTATCTGTTCAAGAATGTACGTGACGTTTCTACATTACGTCACCTGGCGGTTCAAATGGGATAACACCAGCCTTTTTAGTTAGCATATATAAGGCAGCTATGACGGACGGTTGAGACTATTTGTTCTTAGATCTTCGACCCGATACGCCGAACCACTTATGTTTCAGAAGCGATTTGTCACAATACCTCTCGTTGTTTACATGACAAAAATGTCTAAGCAGCGAGTCAAAGACTATCTACCTGTGTTAGCTCTGCTTTCGTCCCGTAAAGTCTAGCCGCACATGAAAAAAACTCTAATAGCTTGCGCAAATATCCAAGATATAATTATTTCTGTCGCCCTTAATATTCTCAGAGGAAATTTCCCATTAAATCAAGCTCTAAAGTCCAAACTGATGAGATACAAGAAAACTCTGCTCGCAATTTCAACAAAAAACTGTTCACGCGTAAGAAAACTAAAAACATTACTAAACTCCAAACAGGTGGTTTTTTCCCATTATTAGCTCCGCTCCTGGGCACCGTCGCAACACCTTTAATAGACGCGGTGAGTGGAATATTTGCCAGATAAACAAAACTAACCTAAACGAAGTATGTTTCGTCGCATGCAACTAGTGCCTATCATGGACGAGTCTGCCGCAATCGCTGCAGCTGGCGTACCAATGACTTCCGGCACAGCTCCGGGCCCCAACGTCTTGACCAAATCACCTTACGTTCGTCCATTGGGTAAACTAGTTTCGCCATGCGCGAAATACTGGCAAACCGTGACATTGACGATTTTTCCAAAGCCAAACTGTACACACAAACGCTCCAACATTTTCTAAACATTAACGAAAAATACGTGTCGGAGCCTATACGCGTACTATTGTCCTCAATGGGTGTGACGACCACGCCAGTAAGCTCGCCCGTGCCAACAACGCAACAGACAGCCACACCAGCCGCTAGCAGCACTAGCGTGTTCCCCGCATCCAGTGTAAGTCCTAGCATGTCCCATACTACTAGCGCGCGGTGCATCGGCGCGGCGCATTCAGTGCGGGGGGGGGGGGGGAGGCGGCAGCAGCAGCAGCGAGCGGGGCAGCGCCGCAAACGTCAGTATTCGACTGGAGCAATATGGATGAGGGAACCAAAGCTGACGTTGATAGTAGTGGGGGAAAAGGTACCGTTGCTGTGACTCTCCCTTACGACGAACCTACTAAAAAGGATCGTAATGTTTTTTGGGTACCTGACAAATACAGAGGTCATATAAGGAAATTTTTAGAAGAAGGCGAAGTGCTTTACGACCCTATGGGACAAATCGTGGACCACGAAACTGGTTTAGAAATTCCCGGTTCGAACGTAGTTCAGCTGATACACGGTCGAATTTCTGATAACAAATCATTCAGAGAGAAGATGATGCATGCTCCGGGATGGTCGTACGTTTCTAATTTAATTCCCCGGAAGAGTTACTTACCTTCGTCCTCTGGTATAATACTACCTACACCCCCACTCCTCGTCAGTTCATTACGTTCTTCAACAGACGATAAGCCATCAGCCCGAGGCGCCATCGGCGAGCGCAGCGCTAAAAAGAGGCAATCATCCTGGTCGAGCGAGTTTTTTTAATGACATACTAAAGACACATTATTACGATCTTAAAAGTTCCCGTGGGGAGCAAGACGTCTTCATAAGCGTGCCTCACTCGTCGATAGTAAAATTACGCTTGCCTTTGTTAAACATTGGCTGCAATCTCAGGACACGCATACTTTATTTAGGCCAGTGACCAGGAAGTTTGAACGAAACCGGATCCGGGTGAGGAACGAGAGAGATACAATTTCGGCCGATTTAGCTGACGTGAATAATCTCGCGGCGTATAATGATAACTATAATTTCTTATTGGTCGTAATTAATGCCTTCTCAAAGTACCTGTGGGTTCGTCCTATTAAAAGAAAAGATGCAATTTCAGTTTCAACAGCATTACGTGATATTTTACTCGATCCACCCGCCTCGAACGTGGAGTTTTTTTACCAGTGATTCCGGGAGTGAGTTCCAAAACAGAGCCGTAGGACAGCTGTTATACCAGCACAACATCAAACAGTATACTACGCGCAATGAAGAGATTAAATCGAGCATCAGTGAACGAGTGATACGCACGCTCCGTGGTCGGATTTCACGTTATTTGCATAAAAACAATACTATAAGATTGATCGACGTACTTCAAGACATTGTTAGATCCTACAACAATAGTTATCATCGCAGCATTAAAATGAAGCCCACTCAGGTTAATGAAGCTAATACCGGTGAAGTTTTTATTTATATTTACGGAGGTGGAGAGTTACAAACCGGCGATCTGGTGAGACTGGCTTTGAAAACGCATATTTTAACTCGTGGCTACCATCCAAAATGGACTCAGGAAGTTGCCTACATGAGTGGGAGAAACGACAAACATCCTATTACAACCTATACTGTTAAAGACTGGCTAGGCAAGCCGATTATCGGTACTTTTTACAAGCAAGAATTACAAAAAGTACTCGAGCTTACATCTTATAAAATTGAAACTGTGCTGAGAACACGCAGGAAACGAGGAGGTGGGACCGAGTATTCGGTTAAATGGGAAGGTTATCCAAAGTCTTTTAATAGTTGGGTTTCTGACCTAGAACAGTTAAGATGAGTGAGGATATATTTTTAACCCTCCCCAGTAATTCTTCTATGGATATATTTCCGCATAATACGCTGCAAAAATACAACACTCGATTGTCAACACCTTTAAATCTGTTCCGTGACTACAAAGTGGCTTTGTGCGAAATTTCGTTTCCAAATAACATAAATCAAGATTCTGCAATTATTTTAAAAAGTGCTGACAAGGAAGCTCGGCTCTTGGAGAACAGCTTTACGGAAAGGAAGGAAAGATTGTTGAAGGGAGGTCATTTGAGTCATATCGAAAGTACAGCAATTTTACCTTCAACTAAGGGCACGAATGGATACTCTACTTACAAGGAATTAATGAACCGTATCAATCTCGACATTCAAGACTTAAAAAACAATTGCCCGATGGTGATCATATGAAGACTTCCGAGGACCCGCGCATCTTGTACGACGAAAGTACACACGTTTAATATTCGTAATTACGAAGGTGAAGAAACGTACGTTAGGCTTTATTTGGGACCTAAATTAGCTTCCCGTTTTGGCTTCCCAAAATTTGAAATTCTTCCAGATGTTGTGGAGCACTCCGTAGAAACTTTGGTGCCAGTTATGGAAACAACTAATACTCCCGTATACAGTATATACGTGTATACAGATCTAATCCAAGCTAATCACATGGGTGACTACAAAGTGCCCTTATTGAGAATCGTACCCGTTCGTGGTCAACCGGGGAAAGTTTGCAGCATTGAGTTTAATGGATTGTACTATTTTCCTATTCAAAAAGAAAGTTTTCAATTTATTGAAATTTTGTTAGCTGATGATTCTGGGAGCCCTATAGAATTTGGTGATTATGGGAGGACGGTGGTTGTCTTGCACCTTCGTAAGAAAAAGCCTTTCATAGACTATAAGTAAGCTCTCTTTCCCCCCCCCCCCCCTCCCCAACATACATCGATCGTACATCATGAGAGGCATGTGTCCTTACACGCAGTACTACCAAGACCAGGTGGGTGGGGTTATACCCGTGTACTACGGACGTCACGGAGCATAGAGTAGAAATGGATTGGGGTCGATTTTGTCTAGTTTGGGAAGAATGGCTATGCCGTTTTTAAAGGGGATAGGCAGTTTTCTAGGACGAACGGCTCTCTCTACTGGCGTCGGTATAGGCTCCGACGTGTTTGGAGGCAAGTCGTGGAAAGATGCTTCTTGTGACAGGTTTACGGAAGCTGGACATGACGTCATGAGCGAAGTTGGAAGAAGATTGTAACAACGAGGGAGTGGTCGTAAACGTAAAAGAAAAAGCTTCAAAAACTAAAACTAAGTTTTGTAAAAAACTAAGAAAGAAGCGTCAAAGCCTAAAACCGTTCTCGATTAAGCATGCCTATATAACTAACTGTCCTTCTCCCTTCAGTGTCATTTTACGTCAGGTGGGTCAGTATGGCGTACCTTCACCCAAATTCGTGCGAGTGTCTGCTGAATAATTTAGATTTGTTCAGCGTCATCCCCGTTCAATTATCGGTTCAAAAAACTAAAATGGTAAAGTATAGACCTGTCGCTACAATAGGTGCTAATCAAGTAATCGATTTTTGGTTCCAGGATCCGACAATTACATCTATATATAACAAACGTTAATTTACATGCGTGTAAAAGTTGTAAAATCGAGCGATGGTGCCGCCTATACAGCGGACGAAAGTAAACTGATGGGACCCGTCGATTTGTTGTTGCACGGACTTTTTTTTCAAGTTGACATCAGTCTGTACGGTAAACTGGCTACTGGTACCAACGACCATTACGGATACAAAGCATTCATGAAGACTGTTTTAAATTACGGTAGTGAAGCAAAACAAACACAGTTGGAATCCTTACTTTTTGCACCCTATGCTACACGACAGAACAGGACGGCGAGTGGAGCTCAGGTCGATTTCATAGGATGAGTCAGCCACGATTTAGTAAACCAGTCACAACTTCTGCTAAATAATACAGAACTGAAATTCAGATTCGTGCCTCAACGTGCTGAATTCTGCATGTATTTAAACGCCGCTGGTATAACCGCCGCCCTCTCACCCATCATCGTTCCATTAGATGCAGCACTCTACATTCGCAAGGTTACCCCTTCACACTCTAATTCTACTAGCTCACGCCAGAACGCTCAGTACAGTTTCCTCAGCAAAATATCATTACAGAAAAACTGATTTTAAGAGTCACACTTTATTGCAAGATGCACACAGCGCAACGATCGACAATATTTTCAACGGTGACGTTCTGAGTCGAGTTACTATAGGATTAGTTAAACACGCAGCCTTCAATGGGGTTTATTCAAACGACCCTTTTTTCTTCGAACATTTTGGTTTGACTTCGTTAGCATTGTCGGTCGATGGTGTAATGCAGAACTCGAAGCCTCTAACTTGTGATTTTGACGATAATAAAAATGTGCAAGCTTACATGTCGCTGTACGAAGGACTAGGAATACAGTACCACAACACTGGCGTGGCCATTTCTTACGCCGATTTTAAGTCGACCGGTAAGACATTGTTTTGTTTCGATTTGACTGCTGACGGAAACTTGAACGACCCTACTCACGTGTCTTTAGGTAACAATGGCATCGTTCGTGTCGACTTGACTCAAAACGTCACAGTTGTGTTTTTGGGTGAAAAAGAAGCTTTGATGGAAATTGACGAAAAACGAAACGTACTCTCTACAGAATGAATACGAAACAAATAGATGATATATTGAGTCCGTTGTGTAGTGATTTTCAAGGTGTGTTCCCTTCTAATGTGTCGGCAGGGTTCGTCGCATGCAGAATGATTGGTTCCGGGGCTTCGCATCGGCACGCCGGTTGGAGCTGCCAAGAGAGGATCTTGCCCTTTGGTCATTGGTCCCGGTGCGTCGGTGTGGTTCCGGTACTCCTTCTGCCTGCGGCGCCGTCTCCTGGCGACACTCGGCTGGAACTACTCCGTCCTCCCTTTCCCTGCAAGAACCATATTATAATATTTTGCCTTTAAATAATGTCTGTTACTACAACTGATTGTCTAAATCTGATGTATTTTATGTTTCTATTCATGTAACAATACTTGATGTATCCCATATGCTCATGCCAATTGTTACCTGCCCTAAACGACCAACTTAGGGGTAGTAACTAAGTGAAGCCATTTCTGGCATTCCAATCATCAACCCCAAGCATTCCACATGTGAACCATTTTCGGCCAACTTCATTAGAATCTTTTCTTCCCCCATTTAGCTTATTTATTTAGGGACATTTATTCACAATTCACCACCATACCTTTTTTGGCTGTACCAGTTGGCAGGCGAGCAAACACCGAAAAATCATTAAACCTGGACCAAAATGGCGTAAAGGTAACTTGTGACTCAGTCTCGTCCCTAACATAAGCTAATCCACTGTGTCAACCAGCTAATCATTACCATCTGTTGATACACTAATCATATTCCGGAAGGTACGGGTTGGTCGGTTATTAATCTCGACAAATGTGACAAGCCTGGCAGTCATTGGGTGATTTTGGGCGACTGCGAGTAGATGGGGGGATTGTTACCTCTTACAAATAGTTTGTTCAAACATTTAAAGAAGAGATGTGCTGGAAATAGGTGGTGGTACAATACTGTAAAGCTTCAAGATTTTAACACGAATACTTGTGGTCATTTTTGTATTTATTATATCTTAAAACGGTGCGAAGGGGCTTCCGCTCTTCAAATTATTGATTTTGTAAGTGTTAAACCCGACGTAGAAAAATTTGTTTATGATCATGTCATTAAGCTCGTAGTGTAACTGTTTATTTTTATGTTAAATAAATCTGTAAAATTTTTATTTATTGTATGTTTTTTTCTTTCTTTTTTATTCTCCAGGTGTAGTGATGTTCACGTGTGGGTAGTGCGGACGGACGTACGGGACGAGGGCACTCCTGGCATGGCACACGAGGGCCTTCCACGACCGTAATCATGTTTGTGACATGTGTCATAGGTCCTTCGCGAATGACATCAACCTGCGTCGACACGCCAGAGTACACCTCGTCACGTGCCCCATCTGCCGGCATACATTCCCGAGGCACGATGTTTTCCTACATCACAGCATTGAGGCTCACTCAACCCGACCACCGGAGCCACCAGTGTTACGTGAAGAAGCGCCGGCGTTTAAGTCGTACTTTAAAAGGTTTGTGTATACGTTGCCTAGCGATACACGTGACTTCCGTGACTATTTGGAGGCTGTGAGACGTCACCTTTTGACTTTATTCGACAGACTACTCCAAGAGATGGGACAGTTTAAGTTTATGCTCTGTATCAGCGTTATTTTGGAGAAAATATGTTTTGATAGGGAAACTGAGCGTATGCCCGTCTATTTGTGCAGTAGCCCGCATCGACTGTTGTCTTCAGAATTTGTAGAGGATGAGTTAATTACTGCCATTGGTAAAATTCTAGATCAATTGGACAGCTTTCAGAAACATGGTTCGGGTTGGGTTGCGTTTAGAATCGATGGTTGTGACGTTCACGTGGGGAGGTACGTCCCTTTAAGCGGCGGGTGTGGAAATGTAGTGCTCGACAAATTTTTGACTGATAAACAAGCTGTAGTGAACGTTTTGTGCGATGACAATAAACGTTTCGTATACAGTATCTTAGCTGCTTTGTACCCTGTATAAAATCACGTCAATAGAGTAAGCCATTATCGTAAATAGGTCAAATGGTTAGATTTGAGCGAGCTTTCCTTTCCAACACCTATAAGTGAGATTGCAAATTTTGAGTCGCGGAATAACTTGAGCATTTTATTGTATGGGTACGAAAACAAAAATGTCTACCCGATTTATTTGAGTAAATGAACCAATTGTCGGGAAGTTAAACTATTGTTGGTTAATGGTAATCATTACTGTTGGATTAAGACTTTCAATAGGTTGGTGCATACAAACGATAGAAATATGTATGTCACTATTGTTTCTCATACTTCCGTTCCGACGCTGCTTTGGTTGATCACCTTGGTTCGTGCAGGACATTTGAGCCTCAACAAATCAAAATGCCTACTGAGAAACCGTACATGGAATTTACGAGGTACGACAAACAATTACCGGTGCCGTACGTGATGTATCTAGATTTTGAATCGATACTTACTAAAATAAGTACGTGTAAGTCGGATTCTTCATCCTCTTTTACTCACAAAACGAGTTTGCACCAACCGTGTGGTTATTCTTACGTTGTGGTTGGGCCTGATGGTAGTGTTTACGCTCATAAGGTATTTCGAGGTGAAAATTGCATGGAGGACTTTTTTAGTCATTTAGAAGTGGTTTATAATGAAATTGAAGAGATTAAAGGATGAATGCTTCCTTTGGTACCTGATTATGCTTGGTTGTTAGATTATGCTAACGCGACTCATTGTCCTATTTGTGGTAATTTGTTCGCTGTTGGTGACATCAGGGTACGCGACCACTGTCATTTGAGCGGTAAGTATAGGGGAGCAGCTCACAATGCGTATAATTTACAGTACAGGTTTAAGAGCTTTTTACCCATTTTTTGTCATAATTTGAGATGAAACGACGCGCATTTAGTAGTAAGAAGTTTGCATTATTTTAAAAATAGGACCATTTCCGTCATTCCACAAAATACTGAAAGGTTCACCTTGATACAAGTTGGAAATTACAGGTTTTCATTCTTGCCCGCTTCTTAGTACTTAGGTTGGAAACTTAAGCGATTTTCCTATAATGAGGAACATTTTTCCAGAAACTCACACTTTGTTGACCAGGGAGGGTGTATATCCTTATACCTATTGTGAATCATTTTCGAAATTTAATGAGACTCAATTACCCTCCAAAGAAGTTTTTTTATTCAGATTTGACTAATACTCATATTACCGACGACGAGTATTCGTACGCTGCTACAGTTTGGAGGGAAACAAATTGTAAGACTTTAGGTCAGTATCACGACATGTACGTTTTCGCTGATTCGTCACTTTTGGCTGATGTGCTTGAACAATTTAGAACTCTTAGTCTGAAACAATACAATTTAGACCCTTGTCATTTTTTCACCCTACCTGGTCTGAGTTGGGAAGCTGCGCTTAGAATGACGGATGAGAGGTTAGAATTGTTGCAAGACGTAACAATGTATAATTACTTCACTGCGACCCTATCAGGTAGTGTTAGCATAATATCTAAACGGTGCGCCCGTGCTAATAATTCTTTGGTCTCAAATTACGCTCCTGATGTTGAACGCAGTTACCTCATGTACATTGATGCCAATAATTTGTACGGCTTTTGTTTGAGAATGTCATTGCCTTATTCAGGTTTTGTATGGTTAACGGAACGAGAGCTCGCTTCGCTCGATTTGAGTTCTTTGCCTCCTTGTATAGTTAAGGTTGACATTCAGTATCCTCACAATTTACACGATTCACATAAGGACTATCCTTTGTTTCCCGAGCATGTGGTAGTAACTGAAGATATGCTGTCTCCCTTTAGCAGAAAACAGGCTGCTAAACAAGATCCTTACGTTCAGGGTTGAAAATTAGTTCCTCATTTGAATGAACGTAAGGAGTACATTTGTTATTATAAGAATTTGTTGTATTACGTTTCGAAAGGGCTTAAAGTCACGAAAATTCCTTATGGCATTAAATTTACTGAGAAGGCTTGGTTGGCACCTTATATTCATTTTAACAGCATGAAATGGAAGGAGGCAAAGAGTGAATTTGAGAGGTCTTTTTACAAGCTGGCAAATATTTCGATTTTGCGGAAGCCATTCAAAACGTAAGGCGGTACATGAATGTGAAAGTGAGTACTAACGTGAAAAGTCTCTCAAATTGATGAGCCAGCCTACAGTCGAGTATTTCGATATTTTGGACGATAACTCGATGCTTTTCAAAATGCGTAAACAAACTGTTTCTTTGGACAAACCTGTTTTTCTTGGCTGTACTGTTTTGGAATTGAGTAAATTGGTAATGTATTCTCATCACTGTGACTACATGTTAGACAAATACGGTAAGAATTGTAGATTGTTGGGAAGCGATACTGATAGTTTTTTTTTTACAAAATCAAAACTGACGATGTGTATGCTGACATGGTTCAATCTTTGCATCTTTTCGACACTATCTCCTACCCGACGACCCATCCCTTGTATAGTACCGATAACAAGGCTAAACCTAGACCTTTAATAGTTAAGCTGAACAATCATAGCTATGGCTATTGAATCAGATTACTTAGCTCTATAATAGAAGCTTGAGTGAGGCTATCGGCACACGGCCCTTTGCGAAGTCCCATCACCAACTGCGGCATGGCTGCTGGCCTGGTGTACTTCGAATCGGGACGTCCGGAATTTGACTGGCGTGCACTAGTTAAACAACTGTTGAGCGGCTGATGATCGACTGATATCGTGCATTCCGAGGTTCAGTTTAAATACTGTGGCGTTATCGGCCATGATCGATCCATTGTAGTATTGATTTATTATTGAATTGCTAAATATAGTAACATTTGGACAGCTTGGGCCCTTATTGCCAAATGGGACCTCTACGCCTGTCAATTATTTCATTGTTGCTTTCGGGTTCATTAATTGTTCCCCGTATGCGGCGATTTGAAGTTATATGCCGCCGTAATTAACTATCTCGTGTGGGAGGGATTTATTGTTATTCCACAAAGTGATCAATCACGAGCGACGATCTTATCGTAATTAAATCTACTTCTACAAAGTCATTTAGATTCTACAAAACTGTCGTAAATATTGTCAACTGGTAATGCCATCCTTTAAACTCTAACAATAGGTGTAATTACACTTGTTCATGTTAGAAATGATCTTGCCGCCTCTCGGTTGTCTTTGAAGAAGGACTCCCAATTATATTTGATATCTGGAGTCGTTTTGATCTATCTGAATAAATACTCGGCTCATGCATTTTATAAATGTATGATATTATGCAATTATGCATTTAATTAATTAGTTGTATTATTTCTGTTATGAATATTAATTATGCCATTAATTATTTCCTTACATAATCCCTGTTCATCCTAAAATCATGGTACCTTTTTAGTTGTTCCTTATTTTAGCTTCCAAACCCAGCACATTTATAACAGAAACTGCTTTACATAATTAAATAGGAATTTCGCATTTACCGACTGGCCCAAAGTTAATTGTCGTGTGACTAGGGAAAACGCACCTTTCTTTGAGGTAAAAAAATAACCTTCACAGAAATCAGGGCAATAATTATGTACAGCAATATTAAATTGCCTCATTAATTGAGCAATACTATTCTGGGTGGAATTGGAATACTGTATGGCTTAAGTGCCTGCAAGACTCGAGAGCGCGTTCTCCATGTAACTGAACTTAAATTTAATAAACTCAACTTTGTTGCTGTTGATCTGAAATAAATAATATTTTACTTTCTCTGAGCTGGCCACATGGGTTTGTTTATCCCTTTCGCTTTCAACGAGGGAGGCGTGGCACTTTCCCATATCGTGTTGTGCTCTACCTTCCACCTCGAGTTGGCCATCGTCCGGCCAAGGTCGTTCAAGGCTGAGTAGGTTTCTCTACCCTCGGTAATTACATCTCCAGCCGTTTGGCCTAGTTTTACTCTAGCTGGGGGAATGAAAGAAAACAAGCGTTACTGGCTATGTTTTTTTAACTTTCAACTTTTCCCTTTGAAATCTTGTTTCTTGTCTCTTCACATTTTGAAGAAAAGTCACTTTATATCCAAACGTGACTTCAAATTGCTCTTATAGGCAGTTTAATAAAATAAAAAAAAAATGGAATGTACATGGTTCGATTCGAACAGTACTATTTGACATTGTCAAATTTAATCATTATTTCCCTGCAGTACCAATGGCAACAAGACTTCATCGGAATACACAGTCTTCATAAAATAAAATATCATATGCATGCTACATATATGAGTCGCCCAGAAACTTGTATGTTTCTGAATATAATATCACTTGTTTGGTCCTGTGCTGGGATTCAAACTAGCGACCAAGTTATCAAAATCCGTTCTAACAAGCTTTTTACTTATTGGGTAACATTTTCATGCTACATAGTAACAAAATAGGCATTAAGACAAGGGAGGGGACAGGATACCTCTTTTGTTACCCCGTTAAGTCATATTCGCTTAACACCTTCATTTAAGTGTCATATGCTGTTATTCCCAATGAAAATTTTCACGACTGTGTGCCTATTGCGTACTTAATGTTCAAAATATTTTCACATGCTTCACGTTTTGGTAATATCTTTGTTAGTGTCTGCATTTGAATATAAGTTTCATTTCATAGCAGCATAACGAGAACTGCAACTCATTATATATGCGGCTTGTTTTGATGTCGTGTGTAAAGTATATTTACGTTTACTTGTATTTGTTTCACCCATTTGACTACTATGAGACGGTTCAGACTAACCCGTGCGGGAAGCCGTCAATCGTAGCTTTTAAAGAAACAACTGTATTCGTGTTTGTCTGTTTTCCCTTTTGACTACCAAGTGACAGTTCAAACTGACCAATACAGAAAGCCGTCTATCATGGCATTTTAAGAACTTTGTTAATGTATATGTATGTTAACCCATTTTGACTATCATGCTCAGGTCGAACCTAACAGTTAAGGTTCCGCCAACAAACAAGACTTTTAGAAATTATTGCATTTCCTCACAATAAATATGTTATACTACAGGATGTGATCGGTACAATCCTTGAACCTAATGTTGTGCGAAGCTCTAGTGACTCGTATTCGTTACTAGAGTGAATGTTATACAATGATTGTCTGTCAGGCTATCTCCTATAACGAGCTCTTTTGCATGGCAAAAAACCGTTTTGCATATGCTACCTCATTGGCCCTCCTGAACGTAAGCGACCAATACATAGGAAAAGTCAGATGCTGGAATTCTAAAATTCCAAAAACCTACGATTTAAAATTAACTCGAAATGCAGCAATCATAAAACTTTTTTTTCATTTGTGCTGCCAAATATTTCCAAATATGCAAGGTTCCGATAACCTGCTGTCATAGACTTTATTTTGCAAGTATCTAAGCGTTGCAATTGCACCTGTTTAACTTAGAATATGCACGACATCCCTATGCCTGCTAATTTAATTTTGAATAACTTGTTCGACAATGTAACTACAGTACTAGTTACCCTGGGCGAATCAAATAATACGTGTTGGTCAGACTCCATCAATGATTCGCTAGGCTATAAGTCTTCACTTACAACACTAAAGTATCATATGCAGTTGTTGCTAACCAGGCAAAGTTATTTCCAGCATGCGGTAGAACTTTCAAGGTTTTTTTCACTACAACCTGAGTAAACGTGTGTAATCTGTTCCTTAGGAACTTACGTGTGAGGTACTTTGAAACTTAGTGTAACCAATAAATTGAACTTATTTCTGGCGTTCCAGGTCTTAAGCGTACCTCACCCTTTATCAATTGGATTCACATAGCTAACCATTTTATATAATTAACGTTAAGGGTGCCATACCATAGGTAACAGCAATGTTTTTTTTTCGTCAACAGCTTTACAATGAGTAACAGGAAGATTTTCCAAGTTAATTTGAGCTTTACAATGAGTAACAGGAATTTTTTCCAAGTTAATTGAGCTTTACAATGAGTAACAGGAATGTTTTCCAAGTTAATTGAGCTTTATATGTTGCCCCATTACCCTATGAAAATTTCTATATTTTAAATTTGCATGGTAATGGTAATTAATTTAAGTGTGTCGTGGCAAGGAGGGGTGGGGTGTATAATTTACACAGATGTTTTTCACCACAAGGCTAGCGGTCACTTATCTTTTTATTCATTAGTCCTGGATCATGATGGAATGATCCCTGTTCTATGATTCAGCCTCTTTTCTCCATTTATTTGCCATCCTGACACTTTACCACAATTCACTGTATGTTGCATAATTTTTTCTGAAAATACATGAATTTTGGACTACATCAGTTATGTTACATTCACACATATTTCTAGGTTATCTGAAACATATCACAATTATTTACACTTTGTATTTACTAGTGACATATACATATAAAATAAAATAATTTTATTTCATTGAAATAATGTTTCAGAATTTTCTTTTTTTATTTCAAAAGAATAGTTCTGTATTTTCCCACTATGGAGTGAGTTTGCTAAGTTAAGCTTCTTGGGTGGGTAGCAACTGTTGTCATGGTCAAGGGTGAGGTGCCCTGACCTACTTTGAGCATCCCTTTCACTTGCTGATGAGTGCAATTGAGCATGTTCCCTCTCTCTACTGAGGGAAGGGGTGGGCAATAAACGAAAGTGGTCGGCGGGTTGAAAGGATTGGGGTACGGATCTGGGCCATGTCGGCTTGATCTGACCTCAAAATGTAGCTTCGTCGAGGCCATGTAAACAATAGCAATAGCAGATGGGTTGAGCTAGGTCCCTAGGAAAAAAGACGGCCTCTTTTCCGCGACGTCAAGCCTGAAATTTCAGCCATTGGTTTAGCCGATGTCCGTTTTTGGGTCACAATATTTCAAACTTGGGAATATTCGGCGATTTTTCCTGCACATGAAGTTGTGTACTTCCACTTGACTGTTCGCTTTCGTTTTCTGCTCCCCGACTATCCCAAAATGGATCCACCGCAAAAGAAGAGGAGGACGACCCCCAAAGAGGAGAGGAGCGCAGTCGGCAATCTACCTCGCCACATCAAAGACTTTTTCCGCCTATTATCAGTTAATCTGTTGCTATTTTCGATCTGTATAATCACCTTGAACATTGTGAAAAGACGCCAAAGCATTGTTTGACGAATGTCCCCACCGAGCCGCTGAAGAGGTTCCGTTTTCGCCGGCGTTACCCAACGAGGATTCGCTGGACTACGTGCTCCGGCTCTTTTTCCTAGAGGTGATCCTCGAGGATCCGGGGCAGAATGTTTTGGTTGACTGTGCCCCTCCAGAAGCGTCACCACTAGCGCAACAAATGCGCTTAAGTGGGCATTACCTCCAATGTAGCCCTTTGATGGCCCGACAGTATATAACGTTTCCCCCGTTTCCTCAGGAAACTGAACAATTTTCGGGTTATTTCTGGCGAGCGGTGAATGTGGAAAATACATTTTTCATGCAGCAGAACTTACACTGGGCGATAGCCCAATTCAACGATGCCGCCCGCTTGCTGGAAGCTGCACCAGCGACCGACAAACTGCTTGACGACATCGCCGAACTTTTCCCCCACTACCTGCCAGAAGAGTTGCTGCCGCTTCCGAACCTTATCCGCATCGGACATATTCAAGAGCCGCATATGCTAACCATCGCCGATGCGGGAGCATCTGATAGCGGCGTCCAGCAGTGCCGGTGCCCTGGTCCCTGTAGGAATGACTGTCCCGTCTGTCATAACGGACAATACGGTAAGAGATTTCTTATTTATTATTCAATTTTTTCTTTTTTTTTTAATTTTTATCATGTGATGTTAAATTAAAATTTTTTTTTTAAATTTTATTCACGTACTACTGATTAGTACGGTTACTAACTAGTAACCTTTCTATTTAATAACTAGTACGTTACTTTTTGATTTACTGGGAGTGAAAATGATAATATCAAATTTGTTTATGTAAAATATTTCCTTTTAAACAACTTCCAAAAGCTCATTTAAATCTTATCACAATATTATGCAATTTAAGCTTAAGTATTGACTGTAACGAGTCTTAAAAAAAATCTAACGTGATATATGCATTGGAAAACTCATTATTGCCTCTTGAGAAAAAGAAATATGTCGTTTTCGACAAGTACTTTTTTTTTCAAAAGTGTTTTAACTTTAAATCAGTGATTCTCAAAAGTAAAATCAAGTTACTTTGAAATAAGGTGTTTTATTTTTTTTTTCAAATTTTACTGATATAGGCTCTATGAGTTCTAGGCCTTTTGGTAAGTTACATTTACATGAAATGGTCTTAAAATTAATGAAACGTGCAATTATTTGTTTCATGATCCACTTTTTATAGATGTGAAAATGCAATATTAATTATTACTATTATTATTAATTTTCATTTTATAATTCATATCCTTATGGATGTAAAATTAGACAGTATAGCATAGCTATGTACAGTTCGTCCAACTTCCGTTTCGTAATATTTTAAATAATTTATGCCTTTAAAATAATTAAAGTAGCATCTGCCTAGGACCTTCATTTGTTCCTTTCT
Source organism: Lithobius niger (assembly GCA_023313725.1). NCBI lineage: Eukaryota > Metazoa > Arthropoda > Chilopoda > Lithobiomorpha > Lithobiidae > Lithobius > Lithobius niger. Next base: position 155,750 of record JAHWFP010026031.1, read on the forward strand.
TAATTTAAGAAATTAATGTCCTGTAAATGCTTTCTTCATTTTTTTTCATTCGTGAAAGGGAATCCGTGCCATGGAGTGAAATTTTATTTATTTGTGTAATAAGTTTAATTTGGCTAGGTGGTCCGAACTAAGTTAATGAAACTAGACTCCTATATAGCCTATTATTTATTTATGTGACACAGTTTCCATTTCAAGAACAACATGCTATCTAGAATAACTGGAGTGTGAGTGAAATGCAAGTTTTGAACTTTTCAGTGGGGGGGGGGGGGGGTGATATTAAAAGCTTAGTACAATTTGTTTACCGTAAAAGTTTGTATAGTACGTAAGTTTAAATGACATAAAACGTTATTTTTGAATGTCCGGAAACCATCCGGTAATTATTGGGAATGTATCTTTACAAATCCTTTGGTTTTGGACTATTAGCCACAACGAGTGTGGTAGCGCGAAGTAAGCGTTAAAAGTAGATTAGGCTCTCTGCGCGTAAGAAAATAAATTTCCGCTGCGCGTTCGAACTCTAAATAATGGTATTGAAAGGTAGATGTAACCTATGGTCTTAATGCAATAAAATATTTTGCTTGTTTTATTCTAATTTGGATAATTATTAAGTTCTTTTTACTTGGGGTGGGGGGCATGGAGGGTGTAGTATCACTCATGAAATTGTCATGCAGTTATAACAAATATGTCAGGAAAAGAACATGTTCCAGCTATTATATATGCTAGAACATCATAATCCCGTATACGATTTTACAGTGATTTCCCTCCATATTGTTCTTATGAACGTGAGAGAAATTAAGGTAACAGCATGTATCGCTATATGCGAAAATTTATACGTACGATGAACCAAATTACATGTCAATTTCACATGCAATCATAATTTTAAGAATTGAATTTTAATCTTTGTCGTTCAATTTTCTTTATTTAAGATGACCTGGATAGTGACAACGGCGATGATTAGTGCCGTTGCCATTCTCGACTGCGCGCTGAGCTAGCGATATGGTCGAGTTCGATGTTGCCCGCCCTGAATTCAGGGTTATACATATTGTATATAGTTTTATTTTATTCGTTTTGCCATTTTTAACAGTTGAAGGGAAATGTCATGTTTTATGATCATAGATTTCTGAAAGTTTTTCCAAATTAAATTTTTTTATTAATTTCTTATCTTTCTAAATGAAATCTTAAATTTTAGTCAAAATGAAATTAACCTGTTTTTAAATTTTAGTCAAAATGAAATTAACCTGTTTTTAAATTTTTTTCTTTTCGTTTGGGCTTATTTTTTTCCATTTTCATTTTTATATCATGATCAAGTATTAAATTTATACTTCTTATATCTGTGATCGTACAATGTTTTTATATGTACTAATTTTTATTTTTATTTCAAGAACTGTTTATGTTTTGTATATATTCAATGTTGAATGTTTTTGTTTTATTCCTTGACTATACTCTTTTCCCCATTTATGTTGTCATTATATTTTACTTAATTACCAGAACCCTGGAATTGTTTGCTGTTGTAAATATTTATTTTGATTTTATACTGTTTTGCAACATTGTTAATTTACTTATTTTCCGAGACTTTATGTCCAACTTGATTAACACTCATCTTCACCAAGTTAAGATATTAGATCTTTTAAAACTCGATCTCACAATATCTTGCGAATTTTGGACAGCTTTAGCAAGTTTGGTGGTATAACTGCTTCGAATCTGTCTTCCTCTGGCACTAAGTTTCAGTCCGTTCTCCGTCTCCAACTACGTCTTCATTTTGTGTTTTGAAAAACGGCGCCTTCCGTAGCCTCTCGTATTTACGATGTTGCTTGTTCCAATGCATTTCTAGGTGAGCGCTAACCTCTCTGCTTATTAGATGGCTAATGGTGGGATTTGATGGCCCTTGTAAATTCATTAACTTATTGTGCTTTCTGGTGTGCTCAACAATAGCGAGGGACTCTAGTCCTCGTAGATGTGCGTCACTTCTATTGTTAGAAATTAGGAGCGTCTCGGTATTTTTCCAGTCAATCGGATGCTTCGTCTCCATGCAGTGGGTGGCTATGCTGCTGGTTTCAACTTTGTTTCATACGTCCGCATGGTGTTGTTTTACTCTCGTATGGATCCCTTTTCTGGTCTCTCCTATATATGTTGCTTCACACCCACCACATGGGATCCTATACACTCTTTCTCTCGTATTAGGGACTTCCTTCAGCATTCCCTCAATGTCTTCTG
>JAHWFP010026033.1:0-30932 GCA_023313725.1 Lithobius niger
GGGCATAAAATTCTTTGGAAATCTCTTTATTCGCTATCTTACTCAAAACTTGTTCCATAATGGTGCCGTACAAAAGTTGCTGTCTATGGCCTAAAGTGGGGCGTAAAATTTGTAAACCCACACCCCCCCAGAAAAAAAATAATTATTCAGGCCATTGGTTTGCTCTTACGGTTAGATGCAAGAAAACTGTCCTTCGTAGTATTTTGTGGAAGAATTCTTCCTACTTTAATCCAATTCTTTTATGGACCCTACATTGTAAATGTGTTCTATTTTTGCGGAAATCTGAAGAAAATAAAACTTTTGCTAATTTCCTAAAATTTAATTTTACCTTAGTCTCTTCAGGTGTGTTATTCCGTCAGTAAACGGTAACTTCTCCAGCCATGGAAAGAAAGGTCTGGGATTCTTGTTGGTGAAAAGATCAAAACTCTCGTCTTGCATTGCTCGTAGCCATATATATTTTTCATCGTTGTAATCAAACCTCTTACCAAATTCCAAAGTAGAAATGATATTCGCTGTGCTCATGCCCAGCATGCTCGCTAAATCAATGGGTCGGCCTTTTTGCTGTGCTAATTGATCTAAGAAGGCATGGACTTCTTCCTAATAAACAACACAGAATTGCATTGGGAGTATTATTAGCATATTTACTTGCCCGTTTTCAATTTACTTGTTGATTTGAAAATTATTAGTTGAAAAGTTGGTCGTTACAGTGAAATTTCATTGTTCTTTTAAGTAATATAGGGGAAAAATCAGACATAGGAAAAAAGACACGATTACACTGGATATTGGCTACGCGATTCCAGTGAAATACTGGAGAAACGAAAAATGTAACTAGGTAAGGAGAAAGAAATCACAATACCAAATTCACACAAACAAAGAATTGGCAGCAAGCTAATAAAGTCTCTTTTAAGAATTTTTAACGTTCCAGTAAACCCGGGTAACTAGCCATCACGTTGGCAAGAGGTTAGTGTTGTACCTATATACAAAATGATAATGCAACTGAACCCTTTAATTACATACCCATATATCTGACATGTGTTACCTTAAAGTGTAAGAACGTATTGTTAGTATACATCTTACGCATTACCTTAATGAGTGTAACCAGAAGAAGAAGAATAAAGCATCCGTAGTGTGCAGGGAGAAGACAACTTCTAACTCATACCATAAAGTCCAGCACTTGTCGAATCGGATTGGTGCCTCACCCCGATACATAAGAAACGGACTTTTTTTCTTGCTGCCCGACATTCTGCCCGAAAGTGGGTTTTTCTGTGCAGCTCAGACTTAATCTGATTTAGCTTCTAACACGGAGGCTCACAGGGTAACCTTTTCTCCAAAACGTGCCCTCTATGGGTCACTTCTGAGGTGGAAAAGGGGTATACATATAATGTGTTATCTGCATTGGTGTTTAGGAGACGGACATGGAAATTATACCCTTGTTTCTGTATGTGGCTGCCTGAGGGTTTCTTTTTTTTTATTAATTTTTTAATTATTACATTTTTTTAAATTTTCTTAAACAGACTAAAATTCTGATAAACTCAAAAGAGCTTACACATGGTCATATTTCTGCAGATATTCACTTGAGACATACGTCTACGTTTGTATTATCATGTATTTTGGAGTAGAATTTTTGCATTACTCACTCCAGGACAATGCAGTTCAAAAAGCTCTCGAGGTGGTGAACGTGTTTCTTTTGGCCTTCGCATGAGAAACTAGTAGATTATTCGAAATGATAACGAGTTCGTAACGCATATTGAAAGAAAAAAACCGACTCTGGTGGTCGACATTTAGAAACTGCAAAAAAAAAAAAAAAAAACACCGTTTGATACCAATAGAAAGGATGCCTCTACTTCATAACAGTTGGCGCTGCTCCACGATACCCATTAATGACTAAGCCTAACCATTGCCACACCGTGTTTTTCGAGTTGATTCTAAATAACTGTTGCAATCAATAACATTCCAAGATTTTCCACCGATTATACATGATTACCCGACTACTCAGCGTTGTAAATTATTGATTCGTATGTCTACCCGAATTACCAATACGTGCAGGTTGCAACGCATATTCGTCAGCGAAGCGAGAGAACATGACCGCCATTCTTGATTTCCCGTCTTAGGCCAAAAAGTAAGCTTAAACCTTGGCCCAACTCTAATATACTAGACTGCTTGGGATTGGCTAGAATTTACAAAGTCGGAATGTTACACAATATAGGATGTATCATAATTCGGAATTTTAGGAGTAAAAATAATACTTCCATTAAACTTCACAAAACGCAACTTTAAATATTGTCGCACATTATCAGTTTCGCCATCTTGTGGCAAACGTAAGTACTATTTGTAGGGCCAAAATTTGCTGCACGGGGGCAGAGCAAAACCGGTGGTGTCGGTAACGAAATTATAACCGAGTAAGCTACTCCTCAAATACCAAGTAGCTTTAATTATTTCCTCCGGGAATAACTAATTACACCAAAGAAATTTAGTCTTTACTGGGGATCGGTCTACCACACTTCAGTTACTACAGTGTCTGGATGACTGGACATTTGGATGTTGGTGCGTGTGCTGATACCATCCATCATTATACTATAAAGTTTTAAAAGTTGGCCATTTTTAAGCAATTCAAAACTGAACAAAAAATCTTGATTAATTGGGTGATAAGTTTTTTAATTAAATAAATACAGATTCAAGTTTTTTTAAGCTCAAATATTGTGATGGTAACTTACCAGAGAACGAAAGACAAACATTGTATTTCCTAATACATTTCTGTCTGCTTTCATATAACATGTCCATTTAATATGTTTATTTCCGTAACCAATGTACATTTAAAAAAAAAAATGTTAATGGGTACCTGCCACTGTTTTCGTGTTCTGGGCTTTTGGGGAGACATGACCTTTAACCTAGTACTTTCATGTAGTAACAAATCAATCGAAAACATTTTTAAAAATCATGGACTTTTTTTTCAAGTGAAGAAGTAGGGCACCAGCTGATGCACTGACTTCAGCAGTGACGAGCGACGGGCCAGTAATGCCTGCATCACCTCTGGTGGTTCAGAGCAACCTTGGTTGCCCATTCAGGAAAGAGGATTTTGGAATATGTTACTTTATAACCATTTAGTCTCTGTTTCGTAAGGAAATTCGTCTACTGTCATAGAAGCCAATAATGTAAGAAAAGTATGTTGACTAGCATAACTTTATTATGAGAGGTTGCTCCTATGGTATAACCACTGATGATTGATGTCGTGTCGTATTATCTGCTATAATAAATACCCCGAGTGGTGCCATGAAATCGACAAATTGTGTGTTTTGGCACGAAACACTTTCCAGATTTAATTTAAATTTGGTGAAAAGGAGTTGAGTGCTAATACACACAAATTATACCTTTCATAGAAACACGAGTGGAATTCAGTTTGAGAATTTATGTTCGCCATTCCGCAAAACGATACTCCGATATAATTTTGTTTTACAGTTTTGAGTTCGGTTGACGATTTGAGAAGTAGTTTTGATTTACGATGTTTAGTTTTATGATGTTTACAATGTTTAACTCTATTTAGCATAGCGTTACTAGTCCCACCACCTTTCGTCAACCAACTTGCAATTTAGTTTGCTTTGGTGCGGGTGATTCGTATTAGGCCTAAACGACATTTTACTGCTGCCGAAACACCACGCTGAATGCATTCCCTGACCGAAAAGCTTCTTTGTGTTTCCGTAAAAGTCCGACGAATACGTGCATAATGAGAATGTAAGCGACATCACGTCCTCTAGGTGAGGTATACTGTATAGATCTATGGTTTATTTGTCGGTGACCATTCAGAAAGGAGTAAAGGTTTGATCTGTATAATTACTGAAGCAGAAAGCTATGGTGTGATCTTTTCACAAAAATTCTCACAGAATTACTTCGCCTTGGTACCTACATCTTGTTTTTAATGCAACGTGGTTGCAAAGAACTCGAGTCTAGTTTAAGTATAGATCAAATTTTTTCTTAATCTGTCGTTGCTTCCCAAGTTGATAAAAACACCTCACAAAATTTTTTTTTAGTTCCTAATACAACTCGTGATGCTATTATGCAAGGCTCTCGTGGAATTAATTTTAGAAATTCAATATTCGACAACCACGGTTTACCGCTTTTATAAACATAATGACAATACATTTTTTCAAAACTTTATTTTTCAAATTAAAAATTATTAACTGATACTCCACTGTATTTATTTGTTATTATTTTTACGCAAATAAAGTTTTAATTGTGAATAAGTGTGTCTTTTTTTTACTTACCATTACTCTAGGCTCCAGACTGAGTTTTCCCATGCCGTAATCTCGGAGCGTCGATAGTATAAAGCGGCGGTGTTCTCTCCACGGTTCACCATCAGACACAATAACCCCTGAAACACAGCCAGGAATCCGTTTTTATGTGAGAAGTCATGTACATTGGAAATATTTAACTAATGAACAATAATAAGACAACAAGTGTTGGACAGAAGTCAATAACATTTAGCCCAATAATTCAAAGAACACAGTTATATTGGCTTTACCTGTAGCCAACTGTTCACCTAACCTAACCTCTGTTCATTTTTATATGGTGAGTTAAGTTTTGAAATTTGTGACGAGGAGGATGATATTTCGAGGAGTCGTTGTAGGAGAAAGGCAATCACCTTAACACAATACCGAAAATCGCATAATAAAAATAAATATGATTTGGTAAGCTCTATAATATACTTATATTTCATTGTGAAGATGTGACAGGGATATTTCATTGAAAAGATGCGACAGGGACTCCAACCAACGAGCTACAGAGCACAACTCGGATACTCCGTTAATCTAGGCATTTCTTAAAGTTTTTAATTTATTGAAAAAACTGGGCTCGGGGAGGTGGCACAGATGGCAGGAGCGTCTGAGTTGTGATCAGGAGCTCGTTGGGTCAAGTCCGGGTCACTCCTTTTTATTAGACCTATTTTGAATTACGCATCCACAGTTTAGTCACCCCATTTGGCTAAAGACATTAATCTCATCGAGTCTGTACAGCGTTCATTTAAAAAATGGTTGCCAGCACCGTTCCATTTGACTTACAGTGAAAGCCTGGACCTCTAAGGGGCGGGCACACTTGAGTTGTCAATGTTCGAGAGTTATTTAGCCATTATACTAAGCCATACTTGCATGATCAATATGATGTAAACTTTGGTCTTTTCTCTTCCGGCCTGGGTGGCGGAATCACCAGAGGACAAGCACTTAAACTTGTGTTTTCACGTTATTGCAGAAAGTTCTTTTTCTCGTTCCGTGTGGCAAATGTATGGAATGTTTGGAAAGGTTATTATAGCACCATCCCCTGCTATCTTCAAAAAGAAGCTACCTAACCAGATACAAATTCTACCACGGTACATGAGATGTACCTAGATGTTTTGCAAAGTTAATTTAATGGCATGGAATCAGTGCCCTACTCGGCCCTTTCACAGACAGTTGTATTTTGTAGCCAACAAATATCATATTATAATATATTTACTGAATGATTTTCGCTGTTGACCTGTTGTGTTTTCTTTGCGGCTGTATAATTTATAGTGATTTGCATGAAGTTATTTATTAATTTATATGCTAGTTCTTATAAACCAGATAAAATTCTGCATTTCTAGTGATACTTGCCATTTGATTTTAATAATTATTACTACTGTAAAGTTAGGCACGCTTTAACGATTTTCGAAATATATTACGTGTTTTAAAGAGTTTTTAAAACTATAATGTCGGGAACAAAGATGTTAGGCAGCCTTAAAGCTCTCTGTCAACGTATTACGAATTAAAGCGTCCATCTTGGCAAATTTTTGCACTACGCACTACATCCACCCTATAAAAGGCATTATAAAAGGTATTTTACAGTGGTGATACCTCAGGTGGCAAATAGTAAAACCAGATGAAATTTTTGTAGCCAGCAAGGAAATGCTACAGATGTTCAAAATAAACGAGCAAAAATTGTTTAAATTCTGAATTTCTAGTGACACTTGTCATTTGATTAAAAAAATTATTACCATTGTAAAATTAGGAACACTCGAATAATTTTCGAAATACTGTATATTACGTGTTTTAAGGAGTGCAAAGATGTTAGGTATCCTTAAAGCTCACCGTCAACGTATTACAAATTAAAGCGTCTTCTTGGCAAATTTTTGCACTACGCACTACATCCACCTGACATTGAAAAAGCCATGATTTTACAGTTGTGATACCTTAGGATGGCAAATAGTAAAACAAGAAGTAATTTTCGTAACCAGCAAGTAAATGCAACAGGTGTTCGAAATAAACGAGCAAAAATTGGTTTGGAAATAAATTTCACAATTCTGCAAGTAATTTACAACAAAACACAAAGTTTAAAAGTTAAGCAATTACCTTGTAACCAAAAATTATAGAAAAATCGTCATGATGGAAAAAGATTTAGAAACCAAAAATAAAGGATAAGGCTTACAACACAAAGTACACTAATCTGTTTCAACAACGAACAAATTTGGAGGTAAACAGCCAGACTGCTACTCTACACCCCAAACTTACTGTCGTACATTCCTGTTAAATTGTGGGACTTATATTAGCCAGCAATGGAATAATAAAAGTAAATCTGCACTTTGTAACTTGGTTAATAACCGAAAAAAGTATTGAGTAATGCTGAATTCTAAATTCGAAATATAGTAAATAGGTAAGTAAATTTTATGACCTGTGAAATTTTTATGACGTCCATGTGAACAATAAAAAAATTATGAAAACTACAGAAACTTCTTATAATATTTCATTAATGCAAAAACCTCCATCAAATACGAGTATTGCTACGTGGTGACTACTGTAATACTGAGATAGTTAATTTTAAAAGAATAATTGTGTATAGATACAGAGAATTGTATACTGTACCTGAATCGTGTGCATCTACTTTAATGAGTGCAGTGTGTGGCCTTCCAGAGAAATTGTCCCCTTGTTTAATGTAGGCCTCCTTTATCAACTCGTAGTTGTTAAGTATTACCATTAAGGTATTTCCGAAGTACAAGCTGGGAATGTCAAATTACAAGATTATTAGATCGAAATGCGCAAGTTAGTTTCAATACCAAAAATAAATATTTACTATTTCGGTATTGATTTAAATTATAACAAACAATATACGAAGAAAAATAATAGATCCAACATTGTGAACAGTTAGAGATAACAAGTGAGCAGTAGCAGCAGTACTTCAATTAGGTGTGGTGTAAAAGATGCATTGAACCCGGTCCCAGCGCAAATTTATGAATCGGTACGGGGGGGGGGGGGAGCAGGGACAAAATTCACTATTGTTTGGTCGGGGTTGGGTGGCGCCATGGCCCCAAAATTTATTTTTATTTTTGGCTGAGGAGTGGCCCAACATTGTGCCTTTGAACCACCTTGGAAAACGTTATTTACTGCAGCACAGAGCAAAAACCTACGGCCCCTAAAAATTAATTAAGTGGTACTCAGAAGTGGCAATAAATAAAATTGAGGCGAACAGGCACTGTTTTTTTTTTCTTTTTATTCATGATTTTTCTGATGAGGCAATGGCTTTTTTTTTGTACCAACCAAAACAAAATCACCAGCTTCCGTTTTGATGTGAAGTACAATATCTATGTTTTAATACCAGGATCAGCATGCGAAAGTTGTACATTTGGAAAAAAAAACATTCTCTAGAGCCAACTTTTCAGTTGTGGCATGCCTCTGAATGGCTCTTAGATTCGCTGTGAGGCGGTCATGTGAATGGAGCAAAGAGCTGATGTGGTCATCGGCTCCAGGAAGTGTTTGGTGAAAGGACTAATGCGTGATTTGGATTTTTTAGACCATGTCATAAAAAACGAATTTTCATGTGACAAGAAAAACACCCATGCGTGCGCTCCTGAGAACCACGTAATTAACCTTTAGTGACCTAATGAACCATCATGAGCACGGCAACTGAACCCAATCTTTGGATTGGACAAGGATGCACTAGATCACTTTCCTTTTCTCGACTTGATCAAGACTATCAAGATCACTATCAAGATCGCTGTCAACTTTCCATATGAACTAAAGTCAATATAACACATACTGACGGAAGGGGGATCTGAATTAAGGTCCTTCAACCTTGGCAAAACATATACTCTTCAACAACAAGGTTACAGAAATGAAATTAACTGTAAATATTAGTAATGAACGGGAAAAAAAAACACTGGTGTCAACATTTGAACAGCTAGGGGTGATACAAGGGTTTGTTTTATACTGACCTTAACTTCAGGGAAAGTTAGCTGCTACCTGTATAGTATCGCTTTAGCGTAGAGGTCTAGTCCACTGGAGAATCCGTCAAAGACGCGTGTTTATTTCCCTTTTCGCGATAGCATATAAATAGTTTTCATCACTGTTTCTACTGACCTGATCATCTCTATCTGTTCACACAAAGTTGGTAACATTGTGTTTCTTAGTTCATTGTTAAATATTGACAACTAATTTTGTTTCTTTAAAGTGTAAGAAGGCAAACCCGGAACAACGGAACAGAAACATTTCTGTCACGAACAACGCCTTTCGGATGTTGTTACGCTGTTACGGTTCCATTCGTTGTTAACATAACAGTAATTGTGATCGTCGGAAAGTTTCAGTTTGGAGAGCCATCTTGCTGTATAGCCAGAACTTGCACTTGTCAAGGCGAAACTCAGGAAGCTAAGGACACCCGGGACCAATGACCTTGGAAGTTAAGCACCTGATTTGGTCCAGCCATGACAGTTTAGCATATATAAAGCGGCGTTGATACAACAGTTAATGGTTCTCCTTCTGTCTAAAGAAAGGCCAAATAATGGCACGGGAAATCATGGAACACTGCAAGGATTGTCCCGATCTGGTAGAATTATCTCACTGACGAAGGATCGAGATATTATCCAATTAGCCCATTTAGCTGATAAACGAGGGACTTTGCCAGGGTACTACTCCAGTACTGACCGAGCTCTGATTGACTTATTTTAAGCACCTACAACAGATGAGAAATTACACCACTGTGTCACCATCATTACTCCACTCATTAAATATTTTGTGCAGTTCTATTTAATGGGAAGTGCATAATGGCAAGTAGTAAATGTAAGCCAGCAAAAACTTATACAATGAATAACGTAGCACAATAAGCAACGGGTTTCCCTTTCATTCAGGGTTCGTGGTACAGATGTGAATCATCGAATCATCTCCCACCAGTACTGTCATTAAAGGCACTGTCGAGGAGTGGCACTCGGCGTGTCGCCGCAGTCGCCGTGAGGAGGTTGTGTTGGCCCGTTTGCGAATTGGTCACACCCGACTTACTCACTGTTTCCTTTTGCGGGGGGTTGACCCTCCTGAATGTTCTTGGTGTCGACGGCCACTTACGGTCCGGCACTTACTTGTTGATTGTCGCCATCTTGATGGTGTTCGTAGTCGGTTCCATCTTCCGCATGACATTGCGCGTCGGTTGGGCGATAAGTCTGTCCTCCTGTCCGGTGTTTTTCAATTTTTGCAGGAGGTACAGATGTATGACAAGATTTAGATTAGGGGTTTGAATAACATCTGTGTAATGTGTGGTGCAGTAGCAACCCGGACCACTGCACTGTGACTGAGGTTGGCGCTAATGACCAAGTTGTCGACGCGCCATTAAGCCTCAATTCCCCCCCCTCATCTCCCACCACCTCTTAAGTTACTCACTACCATATTACGATACACCCACTGACATGCAAACGGCTCACTGAACCCGCTGTTTCGGTCACAGCCATCAGTGGTCCATTAAGCTAAAAAATGCTGATCATAAATTTACAATGAACACAAAGCCGCCCCTTCATCAAATTACTGACATATCATGGTGCCCCTGATCATCCACTGGTATAAGATGCCTCACAAAACCCGTTTTCAAGGTGTCAGCCATCGAGATCCATTAGACTCGAAAGGTTTGGTCATAATGGAGAGGGATTTCATAAACAATTAACACAAAATGGGGCCCTTTAGAAAATCACTAACATATCCCTTTTATCGATACACCTGATCATTCACTGGCGTAACGATGGTTCACTGAACCCGTTGTTATGGTCACAGGCGTAAGGGATTCATTAGGTTCAAAATGCATAGTTTTTAATGAAGAGAGCCTAAAAATAATAATAATTTACAAGGGCTTAACGAATGATTAAATAAATCATAACATGCACAAGTCGATTATCTCTCACTCAGTTATAACTCTGTGAATGTTTTACATGTTACCTTATAATGTCCCCATACTTTTTGCTTAATTCCTTGAAGGTTTCTTCCGGAGGACTGGTACCCATGAATGGAAGGTAACCTACGATGGGCAATCCCCATGGCCCAGGGGGTAAATTATGCCCTGCATAAATTTTCCATGTGAGGTATGCCACCACGAAAAATATAACAACAGTAGAGGAATTAGCATAAGACACCAACAGCGGAAAAAAGTCGAAAATCATAATTGCTCTACTGAATGTATCCATGCCCCTCAACCATGAATGCCGCTTTATCTTTAAACACACTTACTACCATCTGAAACAGAAACAACAGACTGTTCCACTTTATAGGGAACAAGGCAGAATGAGTTTATCTCAGTAATACTATCGTCAGTACGTAGGCCTATCGCCGTCAATTTTTTTTGCTTAGAAATATTTTTGGATGACGTAACACTTTTTAGTCTTCCCTTATCGTGATTCCAGCGTAATACTAAATAATTTTAACGACCAACAGAATAAATTCATTTTAGCAGAGTAAATGAAATGCTGAGAGAGGATGTAGTACTTCGGTACGATCTGTTGAAGTTAATGATGGTCTTGAAGCCCTGATTGTTGTTGTGATTGAAATCTATGTTGATTGTCTTTCTGACCAGTACGGGTATGGCTTGGTAATATTTTCCAAAAGTAGAGCCTAAAACAGAAAAACCGGTGATAATACATTTTTGGATAAGTGTGTTTTAATCCAAACATCTGCAACGAGGACATACACGTGAACATTGGGAAAAAATCCACCAGTTTTTTACTAACCATTATTTCACGGAAAATTGTTAAGTATGTAAGACGAAAACAAGGCAAACGGTCTCATCAAGACTGGCCTTGTGAAGAAACAAGGTACACTAAACTGAGAAAGAAAAGACAACTGCCCAGACTGGGATTCGAACCCAGGACTTCCTGCTAACTTTACCTTGTGATTTAATCTTTATTTATTACTCGCATTATTTGTAGTGTGGAGGCCAAGAAGCAATGTTGCTTTCCCTCCTTGTGTAATTTGTGACCTCTAGGTCATCACTGACAAAGACTGAACAGCTACTTAGCTCGGCTGGAGCCTGCAGAAGAAGTGTTGCACCGTAGTCGTGCACCGGGACTGATTTAATCAAGTTTAAGGGTAAAAATATTACCTATTAATTATATTTGTGAGTAAGTTTACTCTCTGAGGTCATGTACATTGGCAGTGATGAAATCACTGTGTACCAACTCAGTCAACCCACGAATGGTGCACTGAGAGTACACATGCTATGTCAAAATGTCAAAATGTTTATTTCAAAATGTGTACTGTTATTAAACAGTTCCTATTGATGATGAACTGCCAATGAGCGATGTTTATTGTCAAAGCACTGGGTCTTTGTAGTGTCTTCATTTTTTGTAAACGAAGTAAAAAGTCTTCATTAAAGACTGGCTTTATGAGGATACAAGATACACTAATCTGAGAAACGAAGAAAAGACAACTGGCTCTACTGGAACTCGAACCCAGACCTTACTGTTTACTAGGTCGGGCGCTCTAACCACTGTGCTACTGGGGCGGATCGTAGTTACCGGCTTCAGCTTTAGCTAAGTAGCTGTTCCGGTTTTCTCAGTGGAGACCTATAGTACACAAACTTACACAAGGAGGGAAAGTAACATTGCTTCTTGGCCTCGACACTAGGAATAGTACGAGTAATAAATAAAGAATAAATCACAAGGTAAAGGGTAAACAAACTGCAGACTGTTTGCCTCGTTTACCCTTTACCTTGTGATTTATTCTTTACTCATTTTTTGCTAGTAAGCTGCCTACATGACATAGTAAAGCGAAGCAAATTGCCTCCTATCAGTAGTTGTACCGACTGAAATGTCTGTCTACACCTGTTTTTTTTTATTTTTATCACCTGACAAACATACTTATCATAATCACTCATTTTTCTATGAAGTACACACGTACCTGATAAGGACACAATTGAACTCCTTCACAGGGCATGAAATTCAAGGATTCCATTGGAGCAACAAAAAAGCATAAACCACAAATGTTCAAATGAGTCAAATGAAATCGACAGATGAAAAATAAACGCCAGGAAAATGCAAAACATCGGAAGAAACTCACGTTTCAGTCATCAGGCACAACACATTTTTTTAATATCTTGAAACCTGCGTTAAATTAAAGGTAAAACAGTCGAGCCAAAAACGTGTATTCTCTTGCATTCGAAAACACTAAAAAGTGTAAAACAAAATGCGCTAAAAACTGCTAATGACACAGTGAGTGTAAAATAAAGTGGAAGTAAAATATTCACGTAGAGAAGGAAATTCAGTCAAGAAAGAGGAAGTCTTCATTCCTAGGGAGTGAAAAGAGGAAAATTTAGAAATTCAAAATCCTATAGGGCCGAAAAGTTGTCATTTCACTGCCACACGCAAAAATTTGTATCACTCGTGTGGTTACGACTTGAGGTGCCACAAGGGAGGGGGGGGGGGGAGGAGATTGAGGCTTAATGGCGCGTCGACAACTTGGTCATTAGCGCCAACCTCAGTCACAGTGCAGTGGTCCGGGTTGCCACTGCACCACACATTACAGAGATGTTCTTCAAACCCCTAATCTAAATCTTGTCATACATCTGTACCTCCTGCAATTAACATTGTACTTCAAAGGGCGGAATGGTGAAAAAAGCAAAAATGAGGTTTTGACTGGTTTAACATTTAATACTAACATTTTTTTGTTATTTTAGTACTCTCAGAAAATGTAAAATAGGGTAATTACAAATGATTACACTTTTGTTTAAAACTGCATCGAAAGTGGGCCAAAATTGAATTTCAGTTCACACTATAATAATAATAATACATTTATTTTGTCAAAAAACAGCAAAACGGCAAGAAAGGGTCAAGTTAATGGCCGATAATAACTTCATAGATTTACACAGGATAGTTAGCACAAATATTAGCATTGAAAATGGTACAATTTGTCTTTTGTCACTTCAAGCCAAAATTGACGATCGTGAAGTATAAAAACATAAAAATACAAGCCATTCCCACTTATGAACATAGATTGGTACGCAAAAGGTGTCGTTTGTAAAATGTTCACCGACGGGGTGGAGACACTATCGTTGCTCAGTGAGTTCCAGACGGGAACATTTCGAACACACAAAAATTATTTCCTACAGTTTAATTTAAATTTTGGCGTTACTAGCTTAAGTCCGTGACCTCTAGTTTTTGATACATTACTAAGCTAAAAAAAGTTGTGTTTTTTGGGAGAACATTACTGGACAATTTTAAACGTCACAGCAAGGTTTGCCTTTACTCTGCGAAATTCTGGAGACTCCAGCTGAAACATTTTCACCCGCAGAACCTAGGGAAAATTTCTCATACCAGGTAGAGATTTTGTGAAGCGCCTCTGGACAGATTCGAGATGGTCAATATCCTTAAACAAAGTCGGTGCCCAAACTTAACTCGCATATTCGAGGATAGGGCGCACATACTCCTTAAAAGCCCAACTGAGTTTAGTATATACGTTAAAAACAGAAAGTTAAAAAAGCACTTTGATAACTTAAAAAATGTAAACAGAGTCGCCATCAAGCGCAGGTGAAAGACGAAGTCATGTCGTTTCGGTTCCAAGATCGGAACCGTTTGTAAGACATGTAAGGTTTAGAACCATGATCCATCTGCTCTGCTGTTGTTTTATTACTTTTTCTGTTGTTTGACATGTTTTAAACCCTTCACTTGAAAACGATTCTGAACTAGGAACCGAAACGTTGTAACTTTGTTTTTCACTTGATGGCTACTGTGCGTATATGTTTATAGTATCCGCGGCCTATCTTGAGTTCGCCCCAGAACGACACAGATAATCAATTGTATATTTTTGGTAGCAGAGTGCCTTGTTGATATCCGAGATGGTTACAAAAACAATGGCGGCCGTTGATTAATGGCGCCCCCTCCAGGAAAACGTAATCCGCTCATAAAATACACTGCAGGTCTCAAGATAAACCACGTACACAATAGTATATAAGTTGCCGGAAGTAAACCATTGTTGAACTAGAGCGTACCTGCGATTAGCCAACATCGTGACGTAACTACAATGCGTGGACGATTTTAAGTGTGGCCGGAACCATACACATAGATTCTTAATGGAGGGTGTTCTATGGAGCTTCGCGTTGCCAACACAATAATTAGTGTCACCGGAGAACCTCTAGACCGGAAAGTGTACGCACTTCTCACTGGAAGGAAGAAGTTGCCAAATTTCGCCCCTTAATTTAGTATTCAGTATTAAAAGAAAAAAATCCTTGAAGTTTTGGCCATCTTTTCTGATCTCAGAGAGCATGACGTTGCAATTACATTTTAAGCCAGTAAAATCATCATTTTTGCCTCTTTCACTGGTCCCACTCACTAACAGACAATGTCAGCTCAAGATGTGACCTCTGAGTGATGAATATTTTTGTGTGTAAAAGTAACACTAAAACGCAGCTTTCCCCAGTGCTGCATTTTGAATTTCTAAAATCTTTTTTTTTTTTCAGGCCCACTCTCCTGATCCCTCCATACACATTGGGGCGTGGGGGAGGGGGGGGGGGATTAAGTAAAGAAGCATATATTTTCTTGTGTCCTATATGTGATGCATTTGCGTGATTTTCTTACTTTTAAAATGATATGACCTGTTAGATGCTTCCTGCATGGAAGGAGGATGGTTAAACAGAACGATTTTCTAAATTAATTCGAGCAGTGACATTTGCCGCCATATTGGCACCAAATTGGCACCAGTATAGGTTTTGGAAGGCATAACTACAAGGTGCACTAAACAAAAATGGAGGGAAAGACAACGGAAGAGCGGATTTCTTAGGCTTAAAATTACGTTGTTTTCTCCAACAACAAAAATCGCGCGTTTGAGGTCTAAGAAATCACTCTTCACAGCATCGGCTTCAGTATGACGCCCTTCTGTTTCTCTCTGCAGTGCCCCTTGAAACTAACCCATTGGGGGGGGGGGGGGCCCTTGAGGCGTAAGAGCGCGTCGACAGCTTGGTCATTAGCGCCAACCTCAGTCACAGTGCAGTGGTCCGGGTTGCCACTGCACCACACATTACAGAGATATTATTCAAACCCCTAATCTAAATCTTGTCATACATCTGTACCTCCTGCAAAAATTGAAAAACACCGGACAGGAGGACAGACTTATCGCCCAATTGACGCACAATGTCATGCGGAAGATGGAAACGACGATGAAAACCATCAAGATGGCAACAATCAACAAGGAAGTGCCGGACCGTAAGTGGCCGCCGACACCAATAACATTCAGGAGGGTCAACCCCCCGCAAAAGGAAACAGTGAGTAAGTCGAGTGTGACCAATGCGCAAACAGGCCAACACCACCTCCTCACGGCGACTGCGGCGACACGCCGAGTGCCATTCCTCAACAGTGCCTTTAATAGTAATTTATTGCCGTCCTGTCCATCCCACGAGGCTTGCCAAAAAGCGTGTAACCTTAGACGCAGAGTTGGAAAAGCGTCCGAGGGAACAAGGCTGAGATCCCTTCCGAGAGGGCCAGAAAGGGCCCCTTTTGCTGCAGAATCCGCTTGCTCATTTCCACCTATCCCAACATGGCCCGGGATCCAGCAGAAAAGCACGGTTTTCCGCTGGCCAGGCAAGCGGGAAAGCAAAGCTTGGACACGTTGTGTCAAGGGGTTCCGAGGATTGTAATTCGCCAAGGACTCTAGGGCACTCATGGAATCGCTAAAGATAATGAAATGCGTGCCCTGAAGGCTAAGGATCCATTCCACCACCAAACCGAGAGCCAAAAGCTCTGCAGAAAACACAGAATAGCCTGATGGAAGGCGATGGGCAACCGTCACTCCCTTACAAACACAAGCACAAGCCACGCCAGCGTCTGACTTCGACCCATCAGTAAACAGCCGCTGATAACCGGCGTACTGAGAACACAGCCGCCGGAACTCCTGTAAGTACCGTGCAGGTAGAGTGGAACCCTTCGGGAGGGACGCCAGAGCGAAAATGAAAATGCCACTTGGGACAAGCCAAGGGGCTACTGGCATCCCCCCAAGCCTCAAGACGCTGGGCATTTCAAAGGCTATCTCCTGACAGGACTGCTGGAGCCTATCGCGGAAATCACCCTTACCCACCCTGCGCCTACCGACTCGCAAGTCTGGCCCAAAAACCATGGACCAAGCGGGACTGGATTCCACAGCACGTAAACGCACAGCATACTGAATGGCCAGCTTTCACCGACGAATGGCCAAAGGTGGCTCCGAGGCCTTTTCGTAGAGGCTGACCACTGGAGAAGTTCGAAATGCCCCAGTCGCCACACTCAGGCCACTGTGATGCACAGTGTCGAACATCTGGAGAGTCGAGTCACTAGCCGAACCATACACCATGCACGCATAACCAAGTTTTCTGCGGACAAGGGCTCTGTAGAGACGCAACATGACAGCGCGATCGGCACCCCATGAAGTGCCCGACAGAACCCGCAAGATGTTAAGTGCTCGCAAAGACTTGTCTTTAAGTTGGCGCAAGTGTGGAAGCCAAGATAACCTGGAATCGAACACCAGACCCAGGAAACGTGCCTGTGGGACAACAGGAATCTGCGCCTGCCCCAAATACAGGCAAGGATCTGGGTGCAGCGTTCGTTGGCGGCAAAAGTGAATGCACACAGTCTTGTCCGGAGAAAACCGGAAACCATTACTGACCGCCCATTAAGGCTCCAGCATAGAGTTATATACAATAATACTACGTCGTGTAACTGCTCTATATTGTATTATTTTATAAAACGGTGCCGTATAACATTTTCGGTAAGGGTATACAGCCAATGCGAAAAAAACTGGTTATCTAAATTATTTATTTATCGCGGAGTTTGCAATTTTTTTCTTGAGTGTGTCTTAGGCAGATGGCTTCTCACATCGGATCTAAACAGGGATTTGGTAAAAAGTTTCTTTCTTTTTGAATTAACGCTTTTCTTCCCCCGGCAAAGTGAATTTTCAGGAACAATAACCCGTTTTACATAAGGATGAGTACCTTAGAGGAGTCCAACCTTGTGAGGGTCAAGCAATTTTGAGCAGTTCGAAAATCCCCGAATGTAGTGTGCATCAACTAAACGAACCGTCATATTTTTTTTTAAGTACGTTGCTTCTATTCAACTAGTTCGGTTGTGTTTTAGCCCATACTGTTTACATCTTTGTAATGTGTGGTGCAGTGGCAACCCGGACCACTGCACTGTGACTGAGGTTGGCGCTAATGACCAAGTTGTCGACGCGCCATTAAGCCTTAATTTCCCCCCCCCCCCCCATACTGTTTTTCCAATATTGAACCGTTTGGTCTCCAAGGCAGCCAACATAATAGATTGAAATTGTCTAAGATAAAAACAATAGAATAAAAAAAACAAAAAACAAAGCCATAATAAGACACTGCACCATGCCAATAAGTGTGTGCAGATAAGCCCACTCTGCACAGTAAACGTGTAGTGGTAGTACCTAGTGCTTGTACTGGCAGTGGACAAACCATGTGAAGAACGTGTACTGTATATTACTGTTACACAGTTCGGGCGCAGGATGAGCTGGAACACAGTGATTTGTATGCACGAATTCGTCAGAGTATAATATTATTGAACTGTGTCCAAGAGTTGGCATACAACGGCGCTCAGAGAAATTGAAGTTACTTAAAATTTGTGGTGTTTTGGGTTTAAAACAGTTCATGACCAGCGACGCACCCATTATTTTGTTTGGAAGTAAGGTAAAAAAAAATTAGAATTCAAAATGGGGCCCGAAGTTATGGGGTTTAGGAAGGGATGGGGCCATTTAAGCTCTCGGGACCAATGATTAAATAATGGGAATAATGGAAAGCATTAAATAATTATGCACAATTCGTTGTAAATTATGTAAAGGAAAACAGGCCTAAAAGCAAAAATCAACACTTAGAAATAACGTTGTACAGTAAGCCACCTTTATGCACTTACGTTTCGTTGGAGTGGCATGACAAGGATATGACCTAGCAGTGCAATCCGTCCTCATATTACTGACGTAATTAGGGTCGCAACAGTTGCAAATGATCCAGTCAACTGGTAAGGTTTGCGGCTATAGGAAACAGAAACACACACATGAGAAGGAACATAAATAAATACAAAGATTTAACGAACGATAAATATATATATACACGAAAAATGGTGCAAGTTATACAAAGCAAAGAAAAACCAATCCAAAAGTTTTAATCATACACTACAAAGAACGAAGTACAGTAACTTATACCTTTCTGAACTTACGTTTCGTAAGAGTTAGGTGACGCGGATTCCAGCTGGCAACCAAATCGGTCGTCAGGTCACCGATATAACGCGCTTATGGATATCCCCACCCACCCACAGGCATAAAGATGGCTCACTGAGCGCATTATTAAGATCATAGCGTGACCTTGGCTTGTTCGCAGCTCCCTTCTTGATCCAGCAGATTAATATCCATGCTGTGGAAAATGGGCATCTTTGTTCCAATCTCTAAGAGTCAATCAATTGTATTGAGGCGAGTCAAAGAGGCCTGCTCTCACAATTGCAGCTAATTTTTAACTCTCCACAGTGTTGCAAATATTTGAAACCAAGTTTTAAGTTTTTAAATTTTTTAACATCTGTAGGTATCGCATCTCTATCCTTGTTTGTTTTACGGTGACCAAGACCAAAATGTATTAACAATAATTAATTACCGGAAATTAAAATCTGTCGTGGTTTATGCCATTGTGCGAGTCCTACTTGTCGGTCAGGTGGCTCAACGTCAATTTGTCTACATCCCAGAAAAAAAAAATCAACTTATGCATTAAAAAAAACTAAAGAATTCTTACATATGAAATTACCTCATTTTTTTTTTTTTTACTTTTGCAAATTTTATTTTAACTTTGGCATACCAAGATATTCAACCGTAAACGTATCACCATAAATGGCTCAGGCCAAAAGAGTGTAATGAATTCCTTTCCTGCTGAAGGTACATGTTAGACGCTTACACTGGCCGTCAGGAAATGTATTAAACAGGACGGAAAGTCAATGGGCTCGAGAAGGGTTAAATACAATCGGAGGCAAACCTGTTTACGTTTTTTTTTGGGCCTATACGTCAGACTGCCTAAGCGAGGAAATGAACTCACGAATGTGAAATCAAAGCCCGAGGTTCCTACCACTGAGTCACACTGACACGGCCTTAAAAGGAAACGTTCATAGGCAGCATTTAACACGCACACACATTATGTAAACATACACTTTTCCAATCGCCACTCGAGGGACGAGGGACGCTTATTTCGCGCTACACTCCAAGTGAAGCCGAAAGGAACACACAAGAAAGCGTGAAATAATGAACTAAACAGAATGGAAAGCCAATGGGCTGGAGAAAGTTAAAAAAAAACACGGATGCAGACCTGTTTACGCTGCGTTTTGTACTTACATGCAGACTGCTCGAGAGGGGGAATCGAACCACGGCCTTTGAAAACAAAGGCCGAGGTCCTACCACTGAGCTATACTGAAACGGCCTCAAGAAATGTGGCAGGGACTTTCCCAGTTCCTTTTCCAGTTTCAGATAACATCTAATTTAAGCTGCTAGGGGTGGTGGTGACTTAACAAAGACTCTCTCCCTTTTACTGATCACATAACCACTTAGAAACAGTCAGGTGTGGAAGAGACTTTGACAAAATCCTTTTCCAGTTATTGATCACATCATCATTATCAAGGGCTCTCACACTGCTTAGCTGATTTAGCTCTTATAACCACTACAATTACAGGAAATATCCATCTTAGTCAATAAATAAAGAAGGTAAAGGGAAAACGAATCAAACAGTCTGTATTAAAGAGTGGCCTTGCGAAAGAAACAAGATTCACTAATCTGAGAAAGAAAGAAATGACAACTGCCGCGGCTGGGACTCGAACCCAGGCGCTGACTAGGACGGGCGCCCTAACCACTGTGCTACCCGGGGGCGGATACAGGCTACATTGCAGAAATACGTTATACGGTTCAACAACGGTGTATGTCTATGGCTTTCAACATATTCAATACGATTCCCTTTAACTGGCAAATTTGCTGTCTTAAATTTCATTTGCAGTACGAGTAAACATTTAGCAGATAACGTCCTTATATAACTAAAGAACGGCTTAATGAATTGAACTTGTCTCGACATCAAAAAGAAGAATAGTACGGTCTAGATTACGGACCGTTTTTAAATGAAAATGTTATATTGCACCTCACAACTGATAACTCCTGATACCAGGTTGCACCTGAAACCTGATAACATTAGGCTTAAATAATGTAGTTCTCCTCCCCATCAAAACGTCGTAAGTGACAGTCATGGTGGCATCGGTCCAAATTGAAACTAGCTTATCTGGTTGGTACTTGGAACCGGAATTGATATATGAAAGTCCCTGCCCAACCTATAAGCCAGGGGATTTTGATAGGCTATCAAGTGCCCAACTTCTCAGCAGCTACGGCATCTGTTGTGGCCAGTACAACGCAATCTTTGGCCCAGACTGCGATAGGAGGTTTCCTCATTCGAGCAATGCCGCAGCTAGCTTTTTCCAAGGAGGGGTGCAAGGACAAAATATTGGGCCCCTCTCCAACAAGTAAACATTTTTAGGAGAAAGGTGACTCCCAAACCTCACCAAAAACTAGTGAATTTTGTCTTATTTGGATCCCTAACTGGTGAATTTTGGGCCTCTTGCCACCTGGGCCCGGCTGATTGTGCCCTTCACCCCCCCCCCTCCCAATTGTGGCACTGCATTCGAGTTACCAGTAGTGACTTTGCAAATTACCAATAGTTTTGAATTTCAATTGCATACAAGGTTCAAAACCGATCTGCCTCGTTACAAGGCATTCTTCTTTAGATGACTTAAAAATCAAAGCATTAATTTATCAAAAAATTATTAAAATATACCAATTCCTTGTGTATTTTTGTTATTTGTAGATTTTAGGCTTTCCAAACCAGAAAAAGAACGATTATGTATGAAAGAAATATGGTATAAGTATAAGTGTATATACTACGTATGTAAGCCTTAATAAAACTTAATGCTCTACAATAACGGATTCAAGAAAAAGTCATGTAAGCCATCAGCATCGCACTAAATCGTGTAATAAAATCTCCAGCGTCCCAAAAAACAAACTGGACCCTCTTAACTCGTATTAGATGACGTACATGTCAATGCCTTTTTCGTGTATCTGCCCCTTTAGTGCATTAAGTTTTTTAAGGCTTATATTCGTTTTTATACATATCAGAGTTTTATTACTAATACATGTTATTTTTTTCTTGTCCCAACAAGAATAACATCAACTAGAATATTGTAATCACCTTAAATTAACTGTTTTAGGAGTCTATGCCTTTTTAATACTTATGTTTTAAGCTATAAAAATTGAAAATCGGTTCATTGGTTCGATCTATAGGTGCGAGCAAAAATATTTCCAAGAATAGCAACAAGACGAATATTTTAGTCATATTAAAATAGCGTTCAAAAGGCCCTGGGCCTTGTTCGTAACTTCGCGTATTAAGCTATATACGTTGAAAATTGATTCATTGGCTCCATAGCTACGTGAAAGCAAACTATCATCAACACGAATAACAATAACAATATTGTAGGCACCTTAAAACAGCATTCAAAAGGTCCTGTTCCTTGTTAATGCCTCTATTTTAAGCTAAAAATGAATTGAAAATCCGTACGTTGGTTTCATTTCTAAGTGAAAGCAAAATTTCCCTAAGAAAAAGGCGAACAACAAGACACATATTGTAGTCACATTAGATTAGCGTCCAATTGATGGCAAAAAAGGGTTTAAAGGGGTTTCAAAGGGTTTAACGAGCGTTAACCACTCCTGGTCATCTGCCCGAAGCCCTAAGGCCCTATGTCTGCAACAGCCAGATTCCCAGGCGGTCACCCACCCAAGTATCAATCCAGCCCAATGCTGCTTAACTTCGGGGATCTGACGAGAACCGGTGTTTCCAGCACTGCAATTGATGGCAAGGAGTCTTCAACAACAAGAACAACAACCACAGCAGCAGCATCAACAATAACAACAATAAGAATGACCATGCTGCGGAGGCCAAACGGTTAGATAGTTGTCATTAAAATTGTTAATGCAGTGAATCTAGACACACGCTAGTGTGTCGCGCCAAGTTAGGCAACAAACATCCCAACAAACATCACATCAAGTCAATTGTCGAGGTTGTAAACCATTGTAGCGCGACGCCATTGCGTCAGTGTCTTATATCTTGAAGCATAGTTGGGCACATTTCAGGTACTTGGAGAAAAATAATAATGCGGTACAAAAGCTTAAATTGTGTTGAAATCGAGAGCAATGACCCACCTGACAAAAATTAACTCGTGTTTGAATGCCACCTATGCTGCTTTCAATGCAATATCTGTCCCTCAATAACGTTGAAAATGTGTTACTAACTCTAGCTAGCTAGCTAGTCCGCTCATCCCCATCCCCATAGGGTGATTATTCATCGATTTCGAGATAACTGGAAGGCTTCCAGCTATGAAATTTGACGAATCGGTGCACTACAATACGAACTGCGTACATTTTATGGTTTGGAGCCGGGGGGGGGGGTAACAGGGATGGCGTGGGAGGGCGTGTAAGTGCGAAGATATTGTTATAACCATTGTTAGTATTGTCGGCATCGTCTCTCATTGGACGGCCAACGTTCCGACAATGAGAACGCGTATACTGACGTGTGCACTCCTAGGCACACACTAGTGTATCACGATAAATCTAAACAACGTTGCAAAGAAATTGTATTCACGTCCAATTCACGAAAAATAAACCAAGTGTAAAAACAAAGCAAAATAAACAAAGCCAAAAACTGGTTAAATAGTTATGCCAGTATTTAACTTTTGGGTGGATATCAAAACTTTCATAGGACTCTCAACGTACAAAAGATCACACCGTCTTCTTCATCTTTTGTTTTTCTGGAGGAATAGTATGTCTATAAAGTTTCACATTAATAATTTTCACACTTGGGATTGCCCAACTACGCGTTACATCAACCAGATTTATACGGTTTGGTTTATTGTATGTGCATTATTCATATGCTTAATTTATTCACTCTCATTTGTGCGCACACTGGCTAACAAAACGCTGATTGCACTTTCAGTTGCTCCTCCCGAGGTTAATGTTAATCTACGCATTGCCGCTGGATTTGCTCACTCAATCAGTCTTTACATCAACTACAATGAGAATTTTTTCGTTTGCTTCTTCATTCTCGTTAATTTTGTCATGCAGAAATCTCTGAAGTTCATTGTTACTAAACCATCAAACCGCAAAGCATTTTTTTTTTATTGGTTTTTAACACAAACCTCGTTTGCTAGTAGATGTTCTTATTGTTGACATCTAACGTGTATCCCTTTATTGTGACGTGATTCATGGCAACGTAAATGGCTGATTAATTTGTTCTTCGTTGCAGTTCAGCCATTATTGCTTATTATTATTACTGTCGAAGCCATTATTGCTTGAAATCTTTGGTTGTAACGTGGAAAGCGAATAGAATTTAAATTCTTTAGTTGCGAATTTCAAAACCCTCCCACGCGTGTGTTCTGACCATACCAGCCGAAAACCAACTAAAGGAAAATGTTCAGATCACCATGAATTGGAGTGTAAACGCTCAGCTGTGTAGGCCTTCTCAATTTTTCGCTGACTCCAAACAAAAAGTCTGTGGGATTTAACGTGGAAAAAACTTTACTATCTAACCGCTAGCTAGCTGCTTAGCTAGACGATATCATGAAAACAACGTTGTTGATGCATCTTTCTCTCCAGAATGCTGGACTCTCATCCTTTAATTTTTAGTTTTTATTGTAAATAAAACATAACATTGTTACAACGTAACTACCCACGTATTGTAGTTTAGGATCTGAAAATGTGTGACTTATGAACTAGTGGAGCGTTTAAATGAATGTTCAATTGAATATGAACAATTTATACCACGGCTGTGATGTCACGCTAACTCAACACCATGCCATATTTCCGTAGGTTGAATCCCGTTAACCGTGACCGGAAGTGTGCGTCACCTTAAAAAAGTGTTGGATATCAAGTTACCCCACACTTTTGCCGATAACCCACACTTTTGACACTTCCGGATCACACGACCGGGAACGCACATACCAACAACCAAATACAGCGCGCAAAAAAGTAACGTAATAAAAACGTACAAAAGGGACTGCCTAACTTGACAGAATGTCTCGAATGAAATGCTATCCGTGCTAACTCTCACATGTCTGGCCCATAGCTAAGCTTATTCACTCGCGTAACTTCCCCTCTCCCCCTCCACAAACTAAAATGGAATGACCTTCATTCGTACCGATACTCTATTACCGTATTTTTGTTAAACAATTCTCAAACTACTAACGCAGAAAATGAATTACTTACCCTGCCAAATGTCCCGGCACAATGTCCTTCTATCCCTGCTGCCTCATATCGAAGTTTATTCCCTCCGAACAGCTTCGAAACACGAGCAAACTTACCAGCGTGAAATCTGGAAAAACGACGCGTCTGTCTCCTTCTCATCCACCCTCCCCTCCCTTCACAAACTTGACCCAAAGGACTCGTCCGTCTACACCCACTTCCCCCTCCGTAACCTAAAGTGGAATGACCTTCATTCATATCAGCATACTGAGTAATCACCGTTTTAATTAAATACGACTTAGCTTGACGTCCCAACCGTTATATAAATAATTTATTATACAATTTAAATTATATAAATTATTTCTTTTACATGCCACAATCGAAATGACTACGTGACTTCACAGGGTCCTTCTCTTCCCGAAAAATGTGAATAACAACAGCGTCTCTATGATGTCTCGTGGTCGTGTCGATTGTGGCATGTAAAAGAAACAAGGAATTTCCGTTGGGATTAACCAAGCAAAATTGACCCTCTCTCCTTTTGGCGCCATGGCTAACCTTGGGTGCGCGCCAAAAGCAAATGTAAGCTGTTTTTTTTTTAACGGTGTCGAAGTTGGGTAATAATTAACTCTTTTTTTTTTTAGAGTTTGTGTATGAGAAGCTGGCTTTAATTTGGTTGTGACAGTTTGATATACAGCCGTCCTTTGTTGATAGATCAAGGTTCTGTTGGAGATAACCCTGAAACGATGCTGTTAGGGAGTAAACAGTTTGGTAACAGTTTTCGATGGTATCGGGCAACTAAGTGATAACAGCTCGAATCTTCAACCTCTGACATTTATGAATGATACTAGATGTAAGCCCGTGCTACGCACGGGTGTTGTAATGATTGCGTGATGTTTCCATCACGGGGTTGGTTTGATGCAGTTCTTTATATGTAAGTGGCAGTAAAGTGATTGATTGCGTTTAGAGTCGTAATTAAAGGGGGATGCGAAGGGTGCAAGGCATCCAGGCCCAGGAGGCAAGGGGCCCAAAATTCAAAGCAGGTGGCCGAAAGTTTTTACATAAAACTTGTGTCCTAAGTTTTGTGGGTGTGCCTCCATTATTGAGGCACTCCCTTTAGTTGTACTTGCTGGCCACCACAGCAACTTCCTGTAACCTGATGTGTGGCCTGTATGTTTAATAAAGGCTGTAAAGGTCAGTGTTGGCAGGAAGCCAATGCTCACTATTATGCCATTCAACCCCCTGTTATCATTGGACCCACACTCACTGGGAGGCGGTTCATACCCCCGCATCGGTAGTTAGCTAGGAGCTTGATAACTTAGGCTAACATAGCAAAAACCACTATAAAATAGGCCACAATTATGAACCCAAAATTCTTTAGTTTTGGGGGCTCTACATTTTACTCTTGCACCCCTTCCTTTGAAAATTGCTAGCTGCAGCACTGATTGTGTTGGCGATGTCATGTGTTGCGATTTGTTGACTTTTGACTTGAGTGTTGCTAGCTAAGCTGCTGTTGTTTTGCAGTACAGTACAAATGAAGTGGCCAGCACAAACCAAGTGGTCATACGTTTTCTAGCAGGGAAGCATACAATTTTCTCCCACCCAGAGAAAATATTTATTTACGTCAACATTTCAATTACCAAGCACAACTGGAGGGGGAGGGGGAGAGTAGTAAGGAGACAGGTACAGCCGAAAAGGAAAATTAACGAATGGTCTTTTTTTGGAGGAGGGGGGGGAGGGCTGCGGCGGATGGAGAACCATTTTCTGATGCTGGGTTGCGGGATTGGGAAAATGCGGAGGAATATGATGATGACACAGACCCCAGACATCGGCATATTCTTCGTTAGCGGCATATTGGGAGCTACTAATTTGTAACGTCACACGCCAAACGGGGTATAAGTAAATAAAAAAGAACTGATTGACTATAAAAATCTGGCCGTCGGACTGATTTACTGCCAAACGGGAAAAAGGGCAAAAAGAAATAATAAAAAGTCATCAGTCGTCTCCCTTAGTAACGTGGGGCCGAGGTGGAAGCAAAATGGAAATAAACACCTTTGTTTCTATTAAGCCTTAAAGAACAAAAATACCTATGTTAAGCCATGGGAACAGCTACGTTTTGAAAAATGAATAAAAGGAAAACCCGTGTGTTGATGATTAAAGCATCTTTTGGCTTCGCATCGCTTGCACTTGCACTATGCAACCAACGCGTGAGTACTGAGTAGTGATGATGTGATTACGAATTAAAAACTTTATTCAGATTACAAAGTCATACAGAACATAACCATGACATAACGCTATGCAGTTATAACCATGACCATAACGCTATGCAGTTAGGCTACCACGTTGATCACTCAAGTCACTGAAATAGCCAAGCATTTTTTTTGCTAAAACACCGAGCAGTTTCGTACTCAAAATCCTGATTGCTTCTTTTTAAACTTAAAAATTAGATGCTGTCTTTTGTTTACAACACAACTGCTAACAAATCCATACAGCTTGAACTGACTTGTCGTAAATAATAACTGTAGGCGTCGAACGATAGCTGCCGTAGATGCTGAGACAACGGTTCCTGCTACATTCACGCAAGTATAGCGGTCGTGCATGTTGCTTCGTTCGCTTGCGTTGACTATCAAGAGATGGCGCCACGACTGTTGATCCGGGTGTTTACTTGCGGCCGTCCGTCGTTTGGCCGTCTCGTTGCGTCCATCTGACGCGACAACTCGATTTTATTAATAAAGATCTTATCTAGTCACCTTGCAGAGGTGATACAGACTGAGAAATTCGTTTATAATAGTTTTGTAAAGCACGTTCTCCCCTACTGATAGTGTCAGCATTTGTTGAGGTCGCAACGCTGAATGTTTGCTGTCAACTTATTTTTTCTAAATACAACATGATCGTCGAATTTGTTACCAGTTTAGTAAGTCATGCTGATTTTACTACAGCTGTAGTTTTTCTTGTGGTGGCCTACGTGACGTGGAAACTCTACGATGGCTATAATTTACCACCGGGACCATGGGGGATTCCAATTTTGGGATACATGCCATTCATGTTATCGGCTCCAGCAGAAGTAATATTTAAGAATCTTAGCAAGAAGTATGGGGATGTCATTAGGTAAGTATGGGTATGTGTAACAGGTGAAAAAGCCAATAATATTAAATGATGTTTTGATTGCTTGAAGTTGCCATAATTAAATGTAGTTTTTTTTTAAGTACTCGTGTCATGTTTTGTTTTTATAAATCATAAGATTTTGTACACAGAAGAAATTTTCCTAGACGTGATAATCAACATCAAGGACCACGCTAGTGGTCCGCCCGCCAAGTTCATTAATTGTCACACTTCATTTTAACTTCATTGTAAGGAAATCATTGTTTAATTCCTGCATTGCTGTTGCATGGCCATTATCTTTTGGTACTTTAACACAAACCAGAGCTGAGCGTATCTCACTATGGCGAGTATAAATGCCTATGCGGCGAAATAGCTTAAAAATTGTTGGTAATGGGCAGTTTTTGTGCCCTGACAAGCAATAGTTGTATTTCAATCAAGTGCACAAACTGTATCAATGTGATAGAAGTGCGTAAAGATCGTTGATTTCAGATCGTTGATAGTAGATAACTGGGCAGTGATAAAAATAACCCGCCAAAAAATACAAAAGAAATGATATCTAAAACAAAACCCACAAGGGTGAAAGAACCCGCCAACTTTCAGCAAATCAAAGTAGTGATATCAGAACCAAAAAGGCTGCCACCAGGGTACTACATTAGTTACCAAACTAATCCCACCGACTATTACCTCACATGTTAAATCAAAAACTTGACCATTGCTACCATCGGTAGCAATGGTCAGGTTTTTTATTTAACCTTTGATCTAATACTCGGTGGGATTAGTTTGGCAACTATTGTAGTAACTTGGTAGCAGCCCTTTTGGCTCTGATACTTTGATTGGCTGAAAGTTGGTGGGTTCTTCCACCGTTGTGGGTTTTGTCTTAGATAATTTTAAACCCTACAAAGTACTGTGTAGAAACCTTAAAGCCACACGTCGATTATCTCATTGCACCCACAGTGGCTCTTGTATGTTTGGCTGACTACAACCTGACGCGAATTAAAAAACACGTGAACACACTTCATTACAAAATGGTAATATGCTCTTTGAATTATTGTCCCAACCAGGCAGGCCAGCTTGATACTTAACCAACCTACGCCATGTACCTGAGAGACCATATCAGAGCATGTTAATCGTTGCCTGGCTTATGTAAGCTAGAACTGAAGATACACAAGAACCGCAGGAAATGTCGCATACGGCAATTAGAATTCCACTTCTAACACGAAAGCCAATTTTAGGTTTGTATAATCGTCAACGAACCATTGAATGTTGGCAATTAGAAACCAGTACGACATTTTATAGATTTTTTCTTCGTGTCATAAACCTATGTCACCATCCAAAATGTATTGCATTTCGTGCCTCGGGCCAAGAGGCATTCATCGTCCATTGCTTCGTTCCCCTGGTTACTATTTATAGACAGTGCTCGGTATCGCAGGCGAATAACAACCCAACAATTTTGGCATTGATTAAGTAAACTTAGCCAGCAAGAAAGTTTATGTGGCCAGCTCGTTAAATATAAATGGCATCTGACTCCGAGCATAGGCTGATAGGTATCTGAAAACTAATAAAATTGTACAAAATAAAACAGAATAGACAAATATCGGCCAACTGGATGCTAATACGATTGAACTGGCTTTAACTTAGCTGCAAAATGTTGGTACGGAACAGCGGTGAAGCATAAATGCATACTCTTGTTGCACTTCTGCCCTTTCTGAATAGATTAGATTAGATTAGGGGTTTGAATAACATCACTGTAATGTGTGGTGCAGTGGCAACCCGGACCACTGCACTGTGACTGAGGTTGGCGCTAATGACCAAGTTGTCGACGCGCCATTAAGCCTCAATCCCCCCCCTTTCTGAAAAACAAAAGGAAAAGTTCAATGAATAGGTATTTCCTTCACAGATAAAATCAGTTGAGTAGTAACAGTGTACCAGAATTAAAAACACAAATTGTTCAGGTGACGTTTGAATACTTCCAAAAGCATCGCTTTCACGCAAGACCAATAAAACAAGCGGCTTCTGCGACTGCCTAGTCAGAAACGGTCTTCTGTACACCTCTTCCACTTCTGAACTGGCACACACACCTCTATCATGCACTGCAACAGCAATCTCTATTATAGAATCTAAAAGCAGTAACTAATAAAATTGCTGGTTAAAAATGTATTAGCTTTTAGGCCTAATTTTGCGGTTTTTATTTCGTAAGTATACAGCCAAGGAAGATTTGGTTCGGAGAGTAAGTCTATTCATTTATGCAACGTGGTGCGCCCCCGGTGGTAGCGAGCAAAGTGACGGGAGAGACGCAATGGATGAGTTTTTTTTATATAGTGCTGTTTAATAAAACCACCACCAACAACATGATTTTATTATTATTTATTATTATTATTATTTATTTCAAAGTACTACTTGGTACAAATAAAGTTATGTACAAAAGAAAATATCTCAATCATTGCATATTCACTCATTTTCTTTTTCCTCCCTATCCATCTTTTTCAACACAGCCATAGCTTCAATGTATAACTTAAAATTCCTTTTCAGGTCATTTGCTTTCTTAATTTCTTTGCCATATTCCTTTATAATATCTTTGATTCTTTTGCCTAACTCTGTCTGCCACTTTTTATTACCAAACAATGATTTTAGCAATGCATTTTCACTATTAATAATATTTTCCCACAAAATTAATTCCTTCCATTTAATAACCAATTCCCAAGTTAAAAGAGAACTTTCTGCACAAGCGATATGGTTCCCCATAAACTTATTATTTCCCAATGCTCTTTTTATAAGCCAGTGATAAGATTTCTCCACCGCATTAAATTGTTTTTTCTGTATTCCGCAACAAAATTCAATTCCATAAAGATCAAAAGCACAGGTTTCCAGCAAATATACTCTCTCCTCCTTTCCAACGACACTACCAACTTGTTGTAAAATCATGTTGCCAAGTTTATTCATTTTATCCCCGACTCTTTTAAATTGTTTGTCCCATTTAAAGTCACTTTGTAGAATTACTTCCAAAAAAGTGTATTCTTTTACCCACTGAATCTCGCTCCCTTCTACAGTTAAATTTTTTAGCTCGTACCTCGTAAAATGTTTACTAATTTCCATAGCCACAGTTTTCTTTTTATTTATTTCCAGCCCACATTCCTTCAATTCTGCACATAAAGACTCCAGAATTTTTTGAATTGCATGTCTTGTTGGCCCAATTACGACAATATCATCTGCATAAATTAAAATATTAATAATTCTACCATTGACCTCACATCCCATGTTAAGATTCTGAATTTTCACTGAAATGTCATCCATGACCAGCGCAAACAGGAAAGGGGACAA
>JAHWFP010026034.1:0-14903 GCA_023313725.1 Lithobius niger
AAGGGAGACGTTCCCAGTCTGTCGAATTTCGCAAGGAATACTGGTAAGTCTTTATTTCTGAAATTGTAGGTAATTTTACTCCTGAACTTTACTCATTTCTTTATGGCACTCAGGAGATGTCCAGCCCACCAAACCTGAGAACCTTGGATCCAATGGTCTGGGCAGATTGCTCCATCGAATCCGACAGGTTGAAACGGCAGATGCTACGACAGGAGGTGCTTGTAACAACTACCGACATCTGGTTTACAGTTGCGGAGGTTTAACATACTTTTGCTGCGATGTTAGACGTATTTTCAACTAACATAGCTCGTTCTATAGCCGTTTGAGGAATAGAGCGTCAGAAGCCTAGTCTAATAAGGTTTAAAGTAAATTAAATACTGGTATCACTGCCACCATGGTGGGGCTTAAGTTACTAGCTACTGGAGTCTAAAATTAGTTTATTTTAACTCTAGCTAATAATCGGGAAACTCAGGTCAATTAAAAAAAAACTCTTGGTTTTTATAACATTATGCAAAAATATAAACAGTTACATTTAGTTTCAAGTTTAAACAAGTTCACAGTTTAAATCGTATTTTAAAATAAAAATAAAATATCAAAGAATTACATGAATTCGGTTTTCGTTCAAAGCAAACACTTGTTGTTTGCAGTAAAATAATTTCGAATAGAAATTAGGGTTTTGTTCAATCCAGAACTCTAAATTATTACAGCGTCCACTTATAATAAAATAGTCAAATCAAATCACTTTCCAAGTTTCAAGTAACGTTACGGTTCCACCGTAGAAGTACAAGCTTCAGTAACGACTGCAATAAAACTTCAGTGAAGTAAGGTTTAAATTAAAAGTCCATT
Organism: Lithobius niger; assembly: GCA_023313725.1. NCBI lineage: Eukaryota > Metazoa > Arthropoda > Chilopoda > Lithobiomorpha > Lithobiidae > Lithobius > Lithobius niger. Next base: position 847 of record JAHWFP010026034.1, read on the forward strand.
TAAAATAAACTAGAAACAAGGCTTTTAGGAAGGGATCCTTTAACCCTCAAGTTTATGGGGAGACTAGATTACAAAAGGCCGAAACCTATGTCCCCATAAATTTCAAAGTTAACAGTCAAATTTAAATTTAACGTTCCTATTTAATTTAAAATTGAGAGTCTAAAGAAAATACAATTAAAGTTTAAACTAGCCTATTTTGAAAACTACTACCTTTGCCAGGCCTGGCAACATGCGGCAAGAAGACCTCTCCATCTCCCCAACCGTTGATAGTCACTGTTGTCTTTGCTATGTTGTCGTGAGCTATGCTAAGTATCGTCTCGGGGGTCCGAGTATTTATGGGTTTCAGACGCGCGGACTTCCGCGATGACTTTTGGCGGCAAGAGGAGACATTTCAGTCAGAGAGGCAGATTTGTGCTAAAGCCAAGTCGTGTGGACTCAGCTATTAGGAGATTTGGTTCGGTTCTCATTAAGCTGTGGGTGGGGGGGTTCTCTGACTGGTTAGGGGGGCTGGGTCCTGAATGGCTGGATTTTGGACCATTGGAGCCGTTTGGTGCGAGTCGATTCTGGAAGGCTTTGATGGAATTGATGGATACGATTTCAAGATTGTAGATAGTTTTTGACCATAACTATTTTAGTTTTCAACTGATTAATATTAGGATGGTCTTGAATTAAAGCCAGGATAAACATCGATGTTATGCATCACTACTATTGAAGGAGGAAAGCCATTTTAATCGTGGAAAGTCACTGGATGGTCGGAGTGAAGGTCAAAATGTCGTAGAGTAAAATTAAAATTAGGAACATCGAGTTTTTTGTTCCAAGCCAGGCCGACTAAGGTAGTGAATTTTAATAAAAGGGTTTGAGTAAATATGCTAGAATAATCATGAATATAGGTTTATATACAACCAGCTAATGCTAGAACGCATTTTAATTTAAAAGAGAAGCTACTTAGAAGCTGTCCAGTGGAGTGGAAATTCGGCAAAACCCTGAATTAATTACACATTTTAAAACACAGTATTGACGGATTCAAACAACAAAATTGAACAAGAAACTTCATATATGTTGGACAGAATGTCCCCTAGCACAAACTAAGCTTGTCGGCTTTATGCCTCATAAAAAAAAATGTTTATTTACAAGATTTGTAGTTGTCCAATGGTCGACAGGAAGTGGTGTCCGGTAGTGGCGATTTTTACCGGAGACGGTTTTGATCTTTTAAAAATAATGGCTGCAGCTATTGCAGTTCTGTTTTCACAGAGTTGAAGAAAAAAAACCTAATTGAGTTTAATGAAAACTGAAGTCGAATTGGTCCATTGGTTGAAGAGTGAGAGAAGAAACTGTGTCCGTTTTTAGTAGATTAGGCCTATCGGCCGCTGCGGTTTTCAGTCAAAGTCCGGGGGACGATGTAGAGTTCAATAAAAACCCCAAGGTTTTTGATTTTTGGTGTTTGGGTCTCCTCACCAATCAATATGAAGCCTAACTCCTTTCTAAGAGGTGTATTCCTTTAGTCTGCAGCAGCGCGCCGAAGTGCATTGCGAAGTGATAAACGTGTTCCAAAAGGTTGCTACAATGCATGCAGTCGTGTTCTCAAAGTCGCGCAGCGCACTGCAAAAGTGGACCGCAACGCTATGCGAAACTACAACTTTCCGAGGTGGAGCGCCACTGCGGATTGCAAAACAAAATGGTCGACAAGTATCACTCAACTTCTCTTTCCACGTGGTAATAACGAAATAATGATTGTATAACGTGAAAGTGAGTAAACAGACTAAACAGATACGAAGCTACAATTAAGAAGAAAAGTGAACTTTGTTTATTAATGGAATGAAATTGTTGAAATTTATACTAGACGACGCCGATCACGCTACCGCATACAACACATTTTTGGGAGACGGACCTTGGTACATTGAAATAATGTCGGTAATAAAATTCCGTCTTTTTGTAAATGACTCGTTGATTTTCCTTCCATTTTTTCATCACTGCTGTTAATGTGTCGTTTTCACTATCTGCCCAACACATTATTCATTTACGTTTTAAATGCATAATAACTATCGTCTGAATCGATTCGTGAACATGTCGTCCATTTTGTAGCAGCGAACGTAAACACAAAATCGTATTCTCTAATGCTGCAACTTCGGTGCTGCAAGTGACGTCATTTCACGCACTACACGAAATTCGTAGTGGCGCTGCAGCAGACTAATGGAATACACCTAAGGTAAGGAGCTCAGGGGTCTAAAGGAATCGCTCCCCGACCCTGCCGAACCTACCCGGACTGTAGAGGCCCTTATAGGGTCAGCCGCATCAATCCTAATCCGGCCGAGAAAGTTGGTGGCCCGAAGGAAGCGAGTTCCCTCGAGATGACAAATGCCCACCTCCATTACGAAAGCAAGGCGGAAGCAGGTGCAGGAGTTTGGTCAATCGTCAAGTGAACACTGGCATGGGCGCACTCGATCAGCAAGGGAATGCTTAGAATAGCGGGTCAAGGGAGTGGCTCGGCCAGGGTTCCCCCCATACTTTCCCGGTGCCCTGAGGGGGTTCTATTGCAGGTGCCACCTGCAAATCAGCCTCCGTGTAAACCAAGGGGGGGCCGAATTTTTTTTAACGGTACCCACAATAGGAAAGGATGAAAGGCAGTCAGTAAAAAAAAACATTCTATTCACTTCTTTTAGATGTCCGGTCCACCCCACTTGGGCACTGAGACCTGCTGGTCTACCCGAGTGTGAGCCCTTCTTACTGAGGCTCTGTGTACGGTGCGCCGCACACGTCGCTCCATTGGACCCGGCATGCATGTGCTGTCCGACCCCACCCGGATTGTAGAGGTCCTTATGGATGGTGCCTAAGTGGACAAGCTAGTCATCTTCAGCCGCATCGAGCCCAGTCCATTTAAGAAAGTTGGGGGCCCGAAGGAGGTAAGTTCTCTTAAGACAATGAATGCCCAAACAAGGCTGCAGTCTAATGTTCCTAACGTGCATATGTAGCGAAGAGAGAAGATTAATTTAATGCCAGTTGAAACATGGTACACTCCTCCCCATTACGGGTGGGAAGGGGGGGGGGCTGGGTATGGTGGAATACGAAGGGTCTGTACATCGACACGAATGTATCTAATGTAGCACTTCGAAGCCCAGCATTTCCAAGTGTCTGGATCAGGTGATGTTCTGTCTATGCATCTACTGCCGTACTGGCCGTTCCGATGTGGAAAGAATGGCGATTCCTGTTTGTGCCCCAAAAAACACAAGGTCTAGAACTGCAGTTTTGTAAAGTGTCGTCTTGTGAGGGCATTTCCGTCAGAGTCTACAAAATGGGGTCTTAAGGAGATGGTGTTGCCTGCATCCGAACAGACATCTACTTACGAAAGGCACAAAAAACACACCTGATGTTGCAATGTGTATTCTTTGACAGAAGGGGTCAGTCTTGGATGAGCACATGGAAAACAGTGGATGAAATGGTGATGACTTGTGCCGTTTGCTGCCTGGGTGGTTGTAAACTGTCCACAGCGCAGAAAGGCGAAAAAGGCTACCACGCAAGTAGCTTCCATCAAATTGGTCACGTAAGAGGAAAAAAGTCCTCTTAATTCCTATCATTGGCTTTAAAATGTTGAAAGTGATAAGCAGATGCTGCCTATGAAAGGGATCGTTGCTCCTTTTGACGGATCTTACGATGGTTGGCAGTCCTGGGAAGGTAGCTCCAGAAGCATCCACGAAGAGGTTACCCTGATCCTGCTGTACAAAGGCAAAGCAAATGCTGCAAAAAAATTGTACAGTGACGCAGATGGTCACCGCGTAAGCAGTGTGTCAGTGTATACCTAGAATCAGTAAAAAATATTTATATTTCCTGAAATTACGTTCATAGGCGTGGGATGTCGACAATGCCGAATTAAATAGTGTCTGCATGACAGAAGTTAGTCCATGATTAGGGCTAAAAAATTTGGACACTTTTTGGGCTTTGCATTTGCTGTCGCTGCAAGACTACGGAACTTATCGACCTGAAAACGATAGAGAGAATCTGTAATTAAGTGTCTGGATCCCGGGATGTAGGCTGCCCTGATAGGGATATTGCCCATCAGAGCTGTCCGAGTTAAGTGACATATAAGCATCACAATGGAGGAAATGGGTGACCACCCCTTCTCCATAAGCTACACCGTAGCCATGTTGTCCAATGGAAATAGAATTTTTTTTCGCTCCATTCATGTCCTCACAGGACTGCAATTACGACGATCGGGTATAACTCGAGTAGAGCCATCGACCAGCTTTCTCCCGCAACCTTCGCAAGTTCATGTGGCTGTTTTTTGGCAAATCACCTTCGTGCAAAGTAGAAGCTGAAACCAGTATTGTACTGGATGCAGAGCCAGTGTAGATCTCCAGGTCAACAGCAGTAGTGAAGAACTGATTCTGGAAGAGGGAGATACCATTTCACTGCATCAGGAAATAAAACCACATAATTAGGTCCTGTCACATCCTGCATTCAGGACAACACGATGATGGAGCTTCTTAGCCGTTCTTGCTTCCTCCAGGTGATGATCCACAAACAACCTGCTTGCTGGGACAATTCAGTAGGCTAAGTTGACGTGACCCAGCAGGGAGAGCAATTCCCTTTTTGTACAGGTTCTGTGTTCCAGGAAGGAGGTTATAAAAAGGAGGTCATTCAGTTCTTCTACTTCGGGTCACTGCCGCGGAAGATATTCAGTTAAGTGCAAGGTGGAAGCTTTGCAAATTTCACAAAGATGGTTGAACTTGCAAAGACTGTGGCTACAGCCTTTGTCTGGGTTGAAGTTGTTGCAGAGGTCACCTCCTACGTGAAAAATACTGGTTATTCCTAAGTTGCCAGAATTTAGCGTGGTGCAGTGTGGCTCAGAATGGAACGACTTACTCCCAGCCAACGAAACGTGTATACTTTTACCTTACCCGTCCTGTCAGAACATGAAGCTGAAGTGGGTGCAGGCTAGCCACATGATAAACATTTCCACAGATTGCACAAGAAATACTGTTGAGGTCCATGAAACAGAGTTATACTACAGTCCATAATTAAGCCGGAGTGCTGAAGAAAAGCAGCCACTTCACTCTTGAAGTGAATACGGGCACGGCCGTCACTTGATCAGCAAGGAATGCTCAGAATCGCGGCTCGAAGGAGCAGTTGCGGCCAAGGTCTAACACCCCCCCCCCCCCCCCAAAATATCCTTTCCCCTATGCTCCAAGAGGGTGCTATCACCGGTGCCACCCGTAAATCGGTCTCCATGTAAACCAAGGAGGACCCAACTAATGATACTTTACTAATTCAAAAAATTCACTCTTACCCCATCAGAAAACTTCCATTTCTGCAGGAAAAGAAGTTGACTCGACGTTAGATTAAACGTTAAATCATTTTTTTTTTTTAATTCCACGTTAACAATTAGTAAATTATAAGCAAAAACGCTGTAACTCAGTCTACTGTGAAACGCTACATCGATTCAAAAAATTCACTCTACACTCACAAACGCACATTTTCATACCAAAGACTATCGAATACAGGCGGCAGCAGACAGCGGCAGTTTCAAATTCGAGCCGTGTACAAGACTATAATATGAAATTTAAACAGAGTAAGAACTTAACTTTTAAGGTGCCTGATAAAGCCTACACAAAATAGTTGAAAATTTTCAGATAGTGGACTATGACAAGGGCCAAACTAATACGGTTTCAGCAAGCGAAATAGCAGAAACTTCTGCTTGTTTGGGGCTCCATTCTACTGAATAGTAGACACCCGGGCCTAGGACAATTTTTACCAATTGATCATTTAATATCAATTCTCTACTGATGAGCCCAAAGAAGGGTGAAACAGTGTCTAGAGATCTTTATGGGTGAGAGCTAATTGATATTAAATAGTGGACTGACTATCTTTGGTGTGGAAGTGTGCATTTGTGAGTGAAGTGAATATTCACTATTTGTAGAATTTGTTACTCTTGGTTGGGGGAAAACATTATAGTTTTTAGGCACCTTACAGTTTGTGATTAAATGAGAATGTTCAACGATTAACAGTGAAACATGTGATTTACATTAAAATGATGAATATTTACAACCTGAGTATTAAAAAGGTATTTTTGATACTCAATAGTTTTTGACCAATAGTTTTTGTATAATTTACCTCTTAGCCACGAGTAATGTGATCCAATCCTTCACTTTAAAAAGAAAGATTCCCTCATGGTTTTAAATGACTTGATAAGAATCCAGTGTTGGACTTTGATTGGCAAACAAAGAACCAGGAAGCTTGATGACTCATAAAGGTGGAGAACACCAAACAAATTACAAACTGATTAGTTTCAAATGCGTAGTTGGGTTACATTTTTGGTTACCATAGATGGTACTGAATGCTAAAAACGTTGCAATGACAACCAAATCAGGTGAGCTTGCTCTTAAAAATTAACCTATACATAATTTAAAAACGGTAAACCTATTTTATGGAACCTAAGTAATTTTTAAAGCACATTTTGCCAGTAAAGCAGCTCTAAAGGTTTATAAAACAAAATTATTTTTAAGGCAATCAAAAGGAAAAGTGTTACCATTCAATTTTTTTTGTCCATACAAAAGTGACAATGCCACTAAGCTGTTATATTTATTGTTTTCTGAAAGTGACTTTGCCTGCTCTTAATAGTCAAGAAATATTCAAATTGTAACATTAAAACGCTGCAATTATTGCGTTAGTATTGGAGCCTATTTTTGATTTTCAGGCATTGGCTTCGTACACTACTCCTACTACTCTTATTTAAAATGGCTAACATTCTTAAAATGGGGGATCATAAAATTCAGCCAATTATTAGACAAATGAAATTTTGAATACCGAAAAATTGGTCGACTCAGCATTTCTACTTTGGTTCAAATTCATGACTTATACTCACAGTTCGATCACACAAAACCAAAAGGCAAAGATTTTCAATGGTTTTCACCTCGGAACCTGCAAATTTTCGACAACCTTTACTGGATGTCTTCGTCAGGCAGTTAAGCCACCAGCACCCACATTCACACTCACAATCCTTCTTTGCGGAAGTGTGCAAACCATCAACGTACAGAGAAGCCATACATTCACCTCAAGCAGTGAAATAGATACGGGCCATGGATGGAGAGAGGGATAGATACTCTTTATTAACTTGTAACTTCGAATTGCATAGTCATTGTTCTTTGGTTTTACAGCGAGACAGAAGCAATAACCATTCTTATAATACTGATTTTAGCTAATCAGCCTGTATCCATTTATCAAGCACCAATGGCATATGGAGCACCAAGCCAACCACCATATTCTGTAAGATCAGTATCATTTGCATTTTTTTTTCTGTGAAGATCAATTAGTGACATGTAGCATGTTTTAACAATATCGACTCATTTTGAAGTTTCCTCCAGGAGCTACGCAATACGGCATGTATCCACCGGTGCAGTATGCTCCTCAACCTGTTGCTTCTCCTGTTATGGTTGGAGCTGGCGATAGCCACATGCCGCTTCTGCTTAGCGAAAGTCGAAATCAGAACATGGAAGTCCGGCTACAGTTGGGAAAGTTGTCTGAAAAGCTCGACCAAGTGATGCTAAAAGTGAGTTGGAATAAAATTACAAATTTTTGTTTATTTTGGGAAATATTTTTTTTAATGCTATCTGAGGTATTTGTTACAAGTTCTAATGTTACAAAAAATATCTAATCACTGTCAGAAAAAAAAATAAGGCAGCACCAAATGTATAATATTTACTTCGATTGGCTTCTATACTTTGTTTTTCCCCCATGGTTTAAAAATTTCTTTTGTATAAAAGTTTTTTAAAAAAATGTTTCTTGGGCAGAAATGGCTAAAAAAAAATCTATGAGGGATGAGATTTTTTTTTTCTCTTACCCCATTTTATATCACCACATGTTAATTTGTTTCCACTAAATAACTTCTTAATCTATTTAGTTGGCTTTGGTCCACGTAAAAGCTCTCATCAAGACAATAAACCTCAAAATTGTTCAAAAATTAAGAAAATGGCCTAATTTTGCTCAAAGTTTGTCAGAAACCCTAAAAATATATTGCGGCTTTTATAGGTGACGCTGCGGTGTCTGCAACTCAGTTCACAGTTCTATGACTATGTGAACATGAAGGCCAGTTGCTGTTTTTCTATCTATAAGGTGTACTAGTGTGCACTACAGGTAAGCATTCAGTCTGTAGAGAAATGCGGACCTTAAACAGGTGTAGGTATTAAAGCCAGCCTCCACGGACATCATTCTTAGCCAATTTAAAATTTCACGTCAATTCAGAAAACCCACTGCACTGGTGGGACATTGTGCTGAGTTTCGCCAAGCCCAAATGTAGAACCATGACTCGTTTCTTTCCGGACACGAACCACCAGTTGTGCAGTTGCTACATTTCTTTCTTTTTCAGTTTTACTACATGTACAAACTTGATGTTTTTTCCATCTTCAAGTTTTAGTGGATACAGTAAAAACATGTCTGCATTGACTTATCATTAACTGTTTAGTCTGTATGTTAGAACTGGAGGTACTGTATTTACATTTTGCAGCCTAATGCTTGAGGTTAAGTCACAATAGAAGCCAAATCAGTACCATTAATTAAATAATTGCATCGCATTGTTCTGCAGCATAATGATCTTTTATACTCCCTAAGAGCATTATCAATTGTTTTATTATTGTTTTTTTTATTTTAAGGTGGATCAGTCTTCGCTACATACTAATACACATCATGCTGGCATGGATACAGCAACGCTGTCTTTTAATATACAACGGATATTCAAAGAAAACGAACAGTTACGAGCTGAAGTTGCTGAAAAGAATGAGAAACTACAGGCACAGAATGAAAAAATCTACGAGCTACTACAAAAAAATCAAAAGTACGTGAGTACCATTGTCAGTTTTTCATGAACAATTAGCTACACATTATATATTTGACTCGCATTATGTTTAGGGACCCGTACTTTCCGCGATATTTTAAAGCAAAATTTTGCGATAATATTTGTTGCGAGAATTTTCAAAATGTTGAGTGGAAAAAGGTAATTTTGCGATACATCATGTTGCAAGATTTGCTGAATTTTGCAATAAAAAAACATCACAAAATTGTTAACAGAAAATAGCCTAAAATAAGCCTCATAAGTGGTGCACAATATGAATAAAGTTAAAAAAATTTTAATTTCACTTCAAAACAGCTGCCAGTAACGAACAGACGACCTTATTTTACTGCAAAGTTAATGAAATTTTGATGAAAAGTAAGTCATAATTTGTTTATTTGGGCAAAAATTGCGAATTTTGCAAGAAAATGGAAATTTTGCGTTCGCATATTTTCATTTTTGGCTTCAGCAAACAGCGTGCACCTCCCCACTTGAAAAATGGGGTCAAAATTCTTATTAGTGAACAAGTTGCGAATTTTGGGATTTCGCAAAATCGCATAAAGTACGGGTCCTTAATTATGTTTGACTTGCATTCCTGAACAGCAGTTGTTTAATTGCATAACATGTCTGTTAGGTTTATGGAACAAAGCACCAGTATATTAGAACAAAGAAACAACTCAATGCATGTGAATACTACTCAAACTCAAGCCAGTTTGCTTGCTTTGGAACAAGAGAAGGCAAGTGGAATACCTGTTAATATTGTTACGAACCGTTTCTTCACTCTGTTTTCTTTTCTTAACACAATTTCTTATTTTTGCGTAAATTCATTGGCCTGATATCTGTCCTTTATCAGTATGATCATTTGACTTGCTCACTTCTATTGTTTCTTCGTTTTCGGAAAATGTGCAATTGTGTAATTCCTGTAGCGTAGTAAATGTTCATCAAAATGTACGATGTTGTAGGCATGTTTGGGTGAACTTCCTCTTTGTAATTTTACTATTTTACTATTATAAGGTAGGAAAAGGACTGTTTTTAAGGAGTTATCAACAATATGGTTGTGCTGCGAGTAGTTTTTATCCTATTTTTTTTTATGATTTAGGCAAACGTCTATGAAACTTTCTCTCAAGTCAAGATACAAAATATATAAATTTTTAAAAATTGTTCTTTGTACCATACAGTTAAACCACAATACATTGTTACTTGCTTACAACAACCGTGTTGCTTTGCAACATCAGAGTTTTGAATTTTCAACGACGGTTTCAGTATCCTAAAGCAGGCTCTTGTGCAGTTTTAAGTAAAAATCAAATTATTGGCGATTATTGACAGGATGTAACAAAAAAAAAAAACCTGTAGGCCAGAAAAATTTTCATGAACTGGAAAAAAAAACCACGATACGGTAATGTTTCACTCATGAAAACACTATTTACCTTTAAAACAATAATACGGTCAAAGCTCATTATAAAGAACTGCAAAGGATTTTGAAATATTATGCAGCAGTTTGAGGATGATTTTAAAGGACCAACAACAAGATTTTAACATTCTATGAAGAACGAAAGCGATTGGCCATGTGCCAAACGCATGCGACCTGCCCAGTATGAAGACGTTGAATATGTTCTAAATTTACTGGTTTTATGACACCCGAGCAAAAAATTGTTTTACATAAGTTTGCAGTTTTTCTAAATTAGATTATATAATGAAAATTTATTTTTTAAAACGTTTTTAACGAAAATACTCTATAACGAAGTAAAAATGGTACTGCGTGAGTTTTGACTCTACCTGTCTTTAAATTTAAGCTATTTTCGTTTTGAAGTTATGCTCCATTCCCTGCATTAACCTATAAGGCACTGTACTGGCTCCCTACCAAAGCGGCACCCTGTATTACATAACTCATTGACTCTCACTTTAATGTCTGGCGTGTTACCAGGGGATCGTCTTTCTCTCTGCCACAAGTGTACGTGTTACGATTTCCGCACAAACACCTTTGTAATTTGTAAGTCCTGTTCCGAAGAGAGAGTTTGAAACAATGTCGGTTATGTGCTCAGCCCTGTAATCTTGGATCCAACCTCGAGCCATGTTTCTGCAACCGTACATATAATGATATGAACAACATAAGTGTTCCCTTTTATTGGGCAGGCATGGCGGATGTTTTAATACTTCAGCCCTTCCTGTTTTTTTGTGTTGTGGTTAGGAATCAATGGGACTTAAGGTGAGGAGTTTTCCCTTTTTGAACTGGGTTTGGACATTTGATATTTAATTTTTCATTCATCTTGGCTCCCGCACTGACGTAATAATAATAATAATAATAATAATAAACTTTATTGTAGCACGAGAAAGTACAATGATCGACAAATTCAAGAATAAAAATTGATTGTGCCACAAAGGGCGAGGTTTAGGCACTGGGCCCATTCTTACACCTAACCCAAACCATCATGTAATTATGTACAATGTCAGCAGACAATAGCAAAAATTAAAGTAAACAAGAAGATGGGATACAGTGGGGGTTGGGGGAGGGGAGAGACAGGGGAAAAAAGAAAAAGAAGGGAAGGAAAAGAGTGGAAGAGGGATGGTGACCAAGTTATGAATTAAACAAGTGACGGAATAATTGAGCTTTGAACATTCCAACACTAGAACAAGATTTAATGACTTCGGGCAAATAATTCCATAACTTCATGCTCTGAACCAGAAACGACGTTTGGTATTTAGTAGTGCGACAGCGAGGGGGAGTGAAAGGGCGGCCATGACTGAATCTTGTTGGATAACTGTGATCAGCTAGTGCAGAATTAAATAAGGTAAACAAATAAAATGGTTCTTTGTAATGCAGAGACTTGTAGACAATTGTGAGAGAATGCAAAGAACGCCTTTGAGCCATAGGGAGCCACTTGATAGTTTTAAGATAGTCTCTTACACCGTCGAACTTTTTAAGATTAAAAATGAAACGTATACACGCATTTTGGATCCTCTGAGTCTGATTGAGGGAGGATTTGGTGGCGTTAAAATAAACTGTATCACAGTAATCCAACAATGGAATAACTAAGGCAGAGGAAAGTTTAACTTTGGTCCTAATGCTCAGAAAATGTTTAAACTTAGAAAGAAATCTAATCCTTTGCATGGCAGCACGACATTGTGTATGAATATGCGACTCCCAAGTTAGGCACTGATCGAAGATAATACCGAGGTTTCTAGTAGAATTGCAAGTTTTAAGCGTAGTATTATTAACAGATATAGTATTATAATGACTGAGATCGTAAATAGGATATTTTTGAAAAAGCTGATGTGATCCAACAATGATGTGCTGGCACTTATTAGCGTTAAGTGCCATTCCATTAGCCGTAGACCAATTATGGACATTAGAAAGATCACGGTTAAGTTCAGCATGAGAGTTATCATTGTCAAGTGGGGAGAATATCTTTCCTAACTGGGCGTCATCAGCAAACATGTGATGGCTAGAATTAACAATGTGGCTCGGCAAGTCGTTAATGAAAATAGCAAACAATAAAGGGCCCAGAATAGAGCCCTGTGGAACACCAGATTGAACACTGAGAAAAGGAGAAGTTTGACTTTTAACACGAACACATTGTTTTCTACCAGAAAGGTAGCACTTAAACCAGCTTAAGCTAAGCTGGTCCACGCCAATTGCATGCAATTTGGAAAGTAAAAGAGGATGATAAACCGTATCAAATGCTTTAGCAAAATCCAGCAACACAAGTGAAGTAAATTTGGATTCATCCATAGCTTTGAAAATATCGTTAGTAATCTTTAAAAGAGCTGTAGTAGTACTGTGCTTATCTCGGAAACCAGACTGATTAAGGTTAAGAATACTGTGTTCTTGAAGATAATCTTTTAACTGATTTGCCACAACACGTTCTAAAACTTTGGACAGACAAGGTAAAATGCTAATAGGACGTAGGTTATTAATATTTTTAGAGCCCTTTGCTTTCCAGATTGGATTAATCACAGCCAGTTTCCATAAATCAGGGAATTTACAAGAGGTAATGGAGAAGTTGATAATGTGAGTAATGGCCGGAATTGCAAAAGGGAGGCAAAGTTTGACCATCTTAGAATTAATCTTGTCTGCAATGGAATAGTTCCGGGTCTCTCTCATAGCCCTTCTGGGGTGAGAAGTTGACAAGATGGGAAGTGTGGAGAGAGGCCGGTGAACGAAGTTAGGTCTGCACGGTCAATGTGTCTTTCCATCAACGGCTCGTTCTTTGTGCAGAACCGCGACAGGGAGGAATGGTGCCTTGCTCTACATGAGAGTTCATAAGAAGGAAGTTTGTGCCGATCTTGAAGTATGGCAAGGTCTTGGGACGCTCTAGTTTCGTCATTCACCCCAAACAATGCTTCCATGCAGTCTCGAAACATAGATTGTGATGGGCATGGGTCACATGGCAGGGAAGAATACGATCTCACTCTGGAGTTGGGATAAGTGACTACTCTGCTGGTATACATTCCGACAGTGGAGTCCCTAGGAAAAGTGTTCCGTTTGCTTTCAGAAGAAACAAGACCATGTTTTAGTCTAGGAGCTAGCTCAATGCACGTATGCACTTTTATGTACCCTCAGTTTGACTGCTGGGCATTATTACACACCTACAGGAGTGTTAAACACAATTGGTCACATGGACCAAATCATGGTCATTTGGCCGCCATATTAGGAGCTACCAATGATATCTCCCTTACTGGTGGTCCGATTTTAACTTTCCTATAGCCCATTTTAATCGCCGTTAAATGCCCTGCACCTTTTGTGGTGTGACTTTTTTGACTATCCCATTAGTTTTTGAGAAAAAGCATGATTTTAATGAGTATTACGTGAAAAACGCTGTTTATTGAGTAAATTCCTTATAAAAATGCAAGAAAGTTGCTATAGAAACAGATCTGCACAGGAAAATGGTTGTTGATTAAATAAACTAGCTTAGCCAACCATGTTCCGTAATAAAGAAGCAGGTGACAGGATACTAGCCCATACTTTTCATACACCAATTACTTGAAACATGAGTGAAGCTGTGATGTGTTCTACTGACAGTTACGTCTTTGTTAATGCACTGTATCATTACATGTTAAGTAGAAAACTATGAACTTTGGATTACGGTGACAGAGAAAGAGAGGGTAACTCCACAAATGCAAAGGAGCATCCGAACTTGAGGATTTTTCTAGGCCCGGTTATTGGGTTTATATGGTTGGAAACTATGTGCTGTGACTTTTAAATTGAAAAAAAACTGGATTTGAAACAGCAAGGTTACGTGCA